>PVJA010030606.1:0-25630 GCA_004027025.1 Myocastor coypus
CCCACCCCCACCCCCACCCCCAGAGCAGGCTGAGCTGTCCATAATATTTAAAAAAAGAAAAAAAGAACTTCTTACTCAGCAGGCAGGCACTGTGCCACTAGAGTATGTATTCCAGCCCTCACTGAGCTTTATCCCTGGCCCCAGTGTAGTTTGCTATTCTGTAAGTGGGCGTAATGATGCTTGTCTGAAGGGGTACTTGTAAGGCACAGGTGAGAGCAGGGAGGTGAGGCCTTTAATGAGTGATGGCTCCTGCCAGGGGGAGTCTGAGGATATCACGTCATCTAGGTGACCCGGTGTTGGTATCCATAAGCTTGATGTCAGCCCTTCTAGCATCAAGTGGTCAGAAGGGAAAGGAAGCCTGTGGCTGGAGGTTGGCTCATGGCTGCATGCCTTCAGGGCCTCCTGACCAGATAGCTGGCAGGGCTGTGTCCCTTTACTTTCTTCTGGGGCCTGACCCTGAGACTGTCACCTCAAGGGTGCAGGGAAGGAGTTAAATTGCCCCAGGGGCAGGGCAGGGCATCAAAAGTGGCTCTTTTTGAGGGGATCTGCCACCAGCCAAGATTTGAGTTGCAGCAGTGGCTCATGGCCTGGTTGGAAGACTAGATTGTCCACAAAGTTTTTAATCTCATGACCACAGCAAATGCCACTGAGTTGTGAATGAGTCCCCAGCCCTGGGGGCTTGGATGCTGGAAGAGAGGAGAGAGGAGAGCCAGAGGAAGGAAAGAATGGATGAGGTCTCTAGCCCCTTTCCTTAGTGCAACAGTGCTCACAGCCTTATCAGAGCCTCAGAGGAGCTCAGCTGTGGGCGCTCCCAGAGCACTTGTTCAGAGGAGATTCCCGGGCTGCTGTCCCACCCAGCTTGATGGAGAAGGTCCGTGACAGCCAGGATAGCGTGCACTTGAGACTCTCTGGGTGACACTGACATCCAGCCTGTCCTGGAAACCATGGGCTGATGCGGGGTGAAGTTGGTAATAGCTCTGGTGCCTGGTGGCTTGGAGTCAGTGTTGCATTTGGCCACTTTGGCTGCTCAGTGCCTCAGTTTCTTCATCTGTGGTAGGAGATAACGATAGCACCCACATGGCAGCAGGTCTGGCCAGCTCCTCCCCTGCACTCTGTATGACCTAGTGCTGCTGCTACCCTGTTTCTCACCGGGAGTCTATCCTGCTTCTTCCTTCCAGGGGTTTTCTAGCAACCCTACCTGTCACTTACACCTCTTGGGTGGCAGTCCCAAAGCACAAGCTGCTCTCTGCTACAGCCCCAGTACCTGGAATCCTCCATGCCCAACCCTACTCCTCATCGCAAGGGCCTTGTACGGCGGTGGACTTGTTTGTAGGGTGTGTGGTTCTGGGACCCAAGGATGCCCTCAGAGTTTGTAGGGCCTCTGCAGGGATTGTGGGAGCCTGGCCAAAGACATCTATTGGCTGAACGGGTTCGCAGAACCTGCATTGATAGCAGACCTCCAGAAGGACACTGCTCGCTGGTACTTCTGTCTGCACAGCAGTGATCCTTGGTTGAGAGGCTGGTTATATCCCTTTTGCTAGGCCTTCTTCATTCAGTCTCAGCTTTGGGGACTCATAGCCAATGTGTGGGTCATGTCCTGTGTCCTGAGTTCTGTACGTGCCATTCCTGTGGGCTGTCTCCAGCACAGGTCAGAAGGCCTGGGCTGGGCCCAGAGCATGGGGGAGGGAACTGATAGGGGTGGGCCAGGAGGGCAGGAGGAGCCCTCAGCAATCTTCAGCAGGGTCCGGCTCACCCTGAGTGCTAAGGCCCCAGCACCTGCACATGTGTCTTTCCAGCCACCCCTGCTGCTGTTCCTCCTGTGCTCAGCCTGCACTTGTCCCTGCTCTGCCTCTGGGCCTTTGCCTGAGCTCATCCTCTGTGTGGAGGGGGAGAGTGGCCCCTGGTGTCTCTCGGCACTTTTGTGGTGCCCCCTCCCCTCCAGGCCTTCTCTGATGGTGTCTCCTGCCCCTGTGCCCTGCCTGCCTGGCTCTTCCTTCCCTTGTGTCCTCCTAGCTGTTCCATCTTCATACAGCTGCACCGCATTGTCGCTGCCTCCCACATTTCTCCTCCCTTGCCAACAGAGATCCCCTCAGGGACACACACAGAGCCTTCCCCTCTGTCCCCAACATGCATTCTCAGCCCAGCCCCTAGAGGAGGTGCTTTTTACATGTTCCTGCCTAACCTTCTCCTCTCTCCCTCCCAGGCCACCTTGCAGTTTTGTGTGGTAAAGCCACTCATGGCCGTCAGCACCGTGGTCCTCCAGGCCTTCGGCAAGTACCGGGACGGGGACTTCGAGTAAGCAGTGGGTCTTCCGTTGGGCACCTGGAACGAATGTTGGCTCTGCAGCCATACCCAGCTCAGGGCTAGGGACAGCTAGATAGGCCCCATGGCCATGCTCTTGCTGGGTGTCATGGTGCTTATGTCTCTCTGCACCTCCAGCCTGAGCCTGGCAGCAATCACCCTTGTACTTGACCCTGGTGCCAAAGGGGCAGTGGCCACCCAAGGCAGGGAGCCACAGGCTGTCCCAACCCCACACACAGAGTCTGCACTGTCAATTGTCCTTGTACTGGAGTTGCTGAAAGTGACTGCGTACTGGACCTGTGCTTGCAAGCCGTCCTACCCTCACTACTTGTGTCTCGCCTGCCCAGGCAGCTGAGTGAGGGGTAGCTGGGGGAGATAATTTGGCCATACAAAAGGGTAGCAGAGAAAGCTTGGTGTCACCCACTTTGATACTTGTCATTTGGCCATCAGGCTGTGGCCTCTAGCACTGTCCTTGAGTGGGACATGGCGCGAGGGCAGCAGAAGTAGAGGGCTACCAGTGCCCTCTATTATCTGCCTCATCCTCCAGTGCTCAGTACAGAGCTGGGAGGACCAGCTGTGGTCAGGGCAAAAGAGGGCAGGCCCTGCCCCCCAGCAGGCTCCATCCTAGCAGCATGTGCCCATTCTGCAGTGTCACCAGCGGCTACCTGTATGTGACCATCATCTACAACATCTCTGTCAGCCTGGCCCTCTACGCCCTCTTTCTCTTCTACTTTGCTACCCGGGAGCTGCTCAGCCCCTACAGCCCTGTCCTCAAGTTCTTCATGGTCAAGTCCGTCATCTTCCTTTCCTTCTGGCAAGGTCAGCCTCCTCCCAGCCTCCCAGTGCCTGCCTCCCCTTCCACTGAGTCCCATCCCTCCCTCCTGTTCATGTCTTTAGGACTGTGGAGCCCAGGCCACAGGACTCTGCTGGGATGCCAACCTGGAACTCAGTGGGGCTTTAGCCCACTATGCACTTTCTAGGGCTGAAATCTGGAGCTTTCCACAGCCCCTTTGAGGAAACTTGGGGGTTGGGGGGTCCTATTTCCTGGGTGGGGATGACCCAGTGGCTCTGTGTCATTGTTGATGTCCTGGTTTTGGTGGCTCACAGGGAGTTGGAGCAGTGGAGTTTCTGCAGGCCTTGGCTTTAGGTCACCTTTCTGTTTTAGAGGAACAACTGTGGTCTCTCCCAATCTCCCTAGGGTAGATGGGTATCTGGGGGCTTTGGGGAAGTGGGTGGCCTAGGAAGGGGTCCAGTCTAGGCTAGATAGTGCCTTTCTACCCAGGCATGCTGCTGGCCATCCTAGAGAAGTGTGGAGCCATCCCCAAGATCCACTCAGCCCGTGTCTCCGTGGGCGAGGGCACCGTGGCTGCTGGCTACCAGGACTTCATTATCTGTGTGGAGATGTTCTTTGCAGCCCTGGCCCTGCGGCATGCCTTCACCTACAGAGTCTACGCAGACAAGCGACTGGACGCACAAGGTGTGAGCGGGTCCAGGGACGGGGAAGGAGTGGGAAGTTCCGGGGCATTTTCCTGGGAAAGGTGCCACAGCTGGAGGAGCCCTGGCTCTGCCAGCTAGGGAGTCGGAAGCCCCCTGGCTCCTACAATAGGCCTGAGTGTGATCCTGAGATGATAGAAAAGGTTGGGATAGACATTCCAACACACAAACAAGTTTTTGAGGGCTCCTAACACTGTGTACAGTGACTTGTTTTGTCCTGTAATTTTTTATTAAGGAAGGAAGTGTTTATTTAGCTCCTAGTTACTGGAGGTTTCAGTCCATACTCAGCTGGCTCCAAGGCAGAGCAGCACAGGGCAGAGGGCAGCAGTTCATGGCAGTGGCAAAGAGCAAGAGAACAAAAGCAAAAGGGGGGAATAACAACAATAGCTCTATCCTATAATTCTGTCCTTCTGAAGTTCTTTAAAAAACAAAACAAACACCTTGTAAAAACACAGGGCTGGTGAGATGGCTCAGCGGTCTAAAGCACCTGCTTAGGCAAGCTTAGACAACCCCAGGGACTATATTTTGATCCCTGATACCACATGCTGTGCCAGCCCCACCCCCAGGGCAGGCTGAGCCAGCCATTAAAAAAAAAAAAAGAATAGGTAATAATAGCTTTTAACAGCATTTTTTTTTTTTTAGAAATTTTTATTTTATTTATTTTATTTTTTTTTTTTCTTGTTTCAGAACCTTTGTTTATTCACTCATTTTTATGGCTGGCTCAGCCCGCCCCAAGGGCAGAGCTGGAGTAGCATGTGGTGCCGGGATTGAACCGCAGTCCCTAAAGCTGCCCAAGCTTTCCCAAGCAGGGGCTTTAGACCACTGAGCCATCCCGCCAGGCCCCAACAGCATGTTTTTGCTATTGTTGTTTGCTTTTTATTTTGAGACAGGGTCTCACTACAGTTCAAGCTAGCTTTGAGCTCATTTTGTATGAGCCCAAGCTTGTCTCAGAATTGCAACAAGGCTGGCTAGATAGCTCAGGAGACTATAAAGTACCTGCTTCAGCAGAGTGCAGCAGCTGGGGTTCAATCCCTGGCCTGCTGTGCCAGCCCCTTCCCCTGGGACTTGCTGAGATAGCAATTGAGATAGGGCATGGTGGCACATGCCTGTAATCCCAGCAGTTGGGAGGTTGAAAACAGGATTGCTGTGAGTCTAATCTATATAATGAGACCCTGTAGACCCTGTACTAAAAATACATTTAAAGTGAAATTGCAACAGTCCCACCTCAGCTTCCTGAGTGCTGGGAATATAGGTGTGCGCCAACACACCTGGCTTTTAGCAGCTTTTTGATGCCTGCCAGTCATCGTGTTTAGAATGGAGTTAGCAGGCCTGGCCATGCAGGAGCATGCCATGGAGAACTTCTGAGAGTGCTGAGGAGGCACTGTCAGAGACCTCTGCGCTTGGCCTCATGGCACCATATGTGTAAGAACTTAGGCGCCAGGTCCCTGGAGAAGCAGTGTGTCAGGCAGGCAGAGAAGGCCCAATCCAGGAGGAAGATCAGAGGCTGGGGAAAGGGAAGCCATCCAGTGTGTCCACCCAGGGGTCGGCTCTCTTCCCAAGATGGGAAACATACTTCCCTGGGCCCCTGCAGGCCCATGTGCATAGCATGAAGGGGACCAGGGCCTCCTCAGCCCACTCCCTGTTCCTACCGTGTTGCACAGAGGCCTTAAAATGCCTCTGCTGGACTTTGTCCCCAGCATACCTACCAGTAGTCACTGCATTGGACTCTGACCACACCCCTGCTCTGTGCCCACCTCTTGCCTCATTGTGTTGGTGACTGCTGCCCTACCTGTCTCCCACCATGCACCATTGGGAAGGATTTGACACATACCTGGTGCTAAAGACCATGTCCCATGGACCAGGTGTGGCAGAACCTTCGCCCATGGAAAAATTGCCCTTGTTCCTGGATCCCAGGGTTACCTCAAGGGGCAGGGAGAGAAACTGTCCACTCATGGCCCCATGACCCACCTACCTAAGTAAGAAATGCCCCAGCTGGCAATGTCACCAGACCAGGTATGTCATGCTGGTCCCAGGCTGGAGCCTCAACTCTAATTAAGGCTTGCATTAGGCCTCACTTTAGGCTGTGGTGCAGCAACAGCTGTGCTGTGCTACACACACACACACACACACACACACACATACATACACACACACACACCCCTGCCCTGCTGTGCTACACACACACACACACACACACACACACACACACACACACACACACACCTGCCCTCATGTCTTCACCTGGAAGATATCTCAAGGTCTGTGAAACATGTAGCTATGTCTAGGCAGGTGGGTCCCAGCCAAGCCTGGGACACTTCATGGTGGGGCATCCTGGCCCAAGTGTGAGGGTGCAACTTCCGCCGCTGGTCAGGACAGCTTCTGTTGAGCACCTGGGAAGAGTCATCCCAAGGCAGGTGTCTTCTTGAGCCTGCAGCCCAAAGAGCCCTGGGAACTGGGAGGTGGCATCCCTGGGCCTCAGGGTGGGCTCACCCATTCACTCAGCTGTCTCTTGTCTTCTTTATCTCTCCGGCTTCTCTCCCTGCCCCCTTGCCCTGCACTTCCCCCGGGTTTGGCCGTGGGCAGTGCCAACTTACGGCCCTTACGGTAGGTCCTGCTTTCTTGTCTGCACGTCTGTCCTGCATGTCTGTTCTGGTCACTTGTCACTGGCATGCCTCTCTGTAGCCCCTCTGTGTCCCCATCCCATTCTCAGGGGCACTGGGCTGGGGCAGGGCCTGTGTTCTGGGACCTGGGGCAGTTAAAGAGGAGCTAGGACATTTAGCAGAACACAGGGTAGAGAGACTCAGGTCTGGGTCAGAAGTCTTGTGTTTGGGGCTGAGCTTGGTGGCCCAGGGGAGCCATCATTAGGTGGAAGCTCCCAGGGCAGGGAGCTGCTGCCCTGAGTGGGGCACTAGTGGGCTAGCCCAGTGCTGAGGGGCCACTGTGAACTGGCCCCTGCCTGTGGTAAGACACCACTCCCTGCATTGGGACCCAGGTCCTGCACTGGCACCAAGAGCACTTGTGTGGGGCATATGGCTGGCAGCTTGCTGTTCTCCACCCAGGCCCCTGCTACCTGTCTGCCTAGCTGCCAGTGCTGAACTCCTAGCCAGCAGCTGCACCTACGTCCTGTCCCTGCTCACATCTATCCCCAGAGGGGAGGGCGAATGACCTGTCTGGACATGAGTCTGCACCAGGACACGTGGTCCTCCCTCACCCCATGCACCTCCTACCCATAGGCCGCTGTGCCCCCATGAAGAGCATCTCCAGCAGCCTCAAGGAAACTATGAACCCGCATGACATTGTGCAGGATGCCATCCACAACTTCTCACCCGCCTACCAGCAGTATACACAGCAGTCTACCCTGGAGCCCGGGCCCACCTGGCGGGGTGGTGCCCATGGTCTATCACGGTCCCATAGCCTCAGTGGCACCCGTGACACCGAGAAGACTCTGCTGCTCAGCTCTGACGACGAGTTCTAGGTGTGGGTGCCTCACCCTGGGGCACCATGCCCTCCTCAGCCTCTCAGCCAGGCCAGGAGACAACAGGCACAGTTTTGCCAGTGCCCTTTATTTATTGGACCAGAAACACATATCGCTTCCAGAGGAACAGCCCAACCTGATATGCTGGGAACAGCCCAAGCTCACCTGTGAACCTTCAGGAATATTCATACACAGCCAGCCCTGCGCTGGGCAGAGGACTCTGGGAGCAGCTCCCACACCCCTGCTGCCCAGCCTGTGGTAGAGATATGGCTCCTGGGGACCAGCCCTGCCAGGACCAGCCTCAAGCAGGCCCAATGTGAGGACCCAGCCTCGTCTGCAGCCCTCCAGGTCCTGCCCACCCCCATACTGTGCAATACCCTGTACTGGGCTCTGCCTGCCCACTCCCTTGTTCCATGCCACAGCCTAGAGCCACTCAAGTCCGGCCAGCAGGAGGGGGGAGTGTGATTGCCCAGCACCCCCCCCTCCCTGACCCAGGCCCACCCAGCATGCTGCAAGGATCAGAGCCAGACACCAGGAGCCATGTGTCCCACCTAGGAAGGGGCTTCTGTGCCTCTGGCCCCTCTGGTGAAGCAGGGCCCCTTGACCTGTAGCTGTCCTCAATCTGGCCACCCTCTGCCTACCTCCTTCCCCTTCCTCCTGGCCTGCCGAGGATAGCTGTGCTGTGCTGCTCTGCTCCCACTCGAGATGGTGTTGGCCACAGAGCTCTTGCTTCCTGACTGAGGCCTCTGTGGGGCTTCTGTTCCCTTCAGGGGTTAAGTCTGGGCCTCCCTGTTTCAGACCAGTGTTCAGGAAGGACAGGAAGGATGGCCCTGCAGCAGGGGCCCTGAAGTGGGAGGAGTGGTCCTAGCCTCCTGTCCCAGCCCCCTGCCCACACCGGGCCTGCTCTTCTGCCTTGTCTGGCCCACCGCCCATCTCTTTTGTGCCTTAGTCACACATAAAAGTTCCTCCCAGCCGCCCATCTTTCCAGATGCACGCAGGTCCTTGGTAAGCTGCTAGCACTCAGGATCCTGCAATGTTGGGCCAGGTGCCCACGGACAGGCTGCAGCGGTGGCCAGGGCTGCCAGTTTCCTCTCTTTGCCCGCCTCATGCCCATGTTCCCAGGGCTGGAGGCCTAGATAGGCCAGGCTTCTGCCAGCCATGTCCTAGGAAATGTTGGGAATGGTGCATTCTCGGGGAGGCCTTCGGTTTGGGCTGCAAAAGTTGATGGAGGACGAAAGGTCCTTGCCTTGTGGCACACACAGGAAGCTCGCCCTTCTGGTCCTACCTGGAACAAACTTGTGAGGCCCTTGCCTCCCAGCAGCCTTTCTGGCCTCATCCTCCCCTCAGGCGCAGGGGCTGTGTGTGGGGTGCTGGTGGCCAGCTTCCTGCCCTTTCTGGGCATGCCTAGCCAGCTGGTCTCAGGCCACCCTAGAAGGCCATTGGCAGGTGCAGCTCTGCCTCCCACCCATGTTATCTTCTACAAATCTATTTCTCTGCTGTATCTTTCTTCTCCTTCCAGGCCAAAGTGTGTTGCTGATTCCTGCCCCTCTTGGTCTTTGCCCATCCTGGCTTGTGCCCCTGAGCATGGTGGGTGGAGCTCTGTGGCAAGGAATAAGTGCTCCCTGGGGACATTGGGATGGAAACCCAGGCCTGGCTGCTCTAGCCCCTCCATCCTAGTATGCATAACCTACATTGGGCTTTTTTTTTTTTTTTTTTAATTTTTCCAGATAGAGTAGTTTTTTTTTTATAAAAAAAAAAAAAAAAAAAAAAAAAAAAAAAAAAAAAAAAAAAAAAAAAAAAAAAAAAAAAAAAAAAAAAAAAAAAAAAAAACCTTGAAAAATTAATTGTATGATGTATGGGAAGACAGAGTCCCTTAGTTTTGTATCTCGTCGTATGACTGCCATAAGTTCCACCAGAAAGCCACTCTATTTTGGTCTCTGACATTTTAAATGCGTGACAAGTGAGCAAATAAAGTGAGGAAGATATATATATATATATATATATATATGAGATAATATAGATTATATTGAAATATCTTCTGCCTGTGGTTAAATTTGTTCCTGCCCCTATGGGTTTGGGAAGGCGGGTGTAGTGGGATGGGCAGGGGTGTCTCCCTCTCCCCTGTGTGACAGGTAGGTTTGCACTACAGGAACTGAAGTCAGCATCTGGGTTCCTAGGCAGGTGCTCACAGAGCTCACCCTTGCCTGAGGTCCAGGGGCCAGCTGGTCATAGCTGGCTGGGCCTATACCACCAAGATCCTCTCCACAGGCATCCCCTCGGGGGTGAAGGGATTCTGGAATCTGGGCTCCTGAGCTGTCCTCCTCCTGGCACCCAGGGAGTCAGGAGTCTTGGGCAGGGCACTGGGCCTTCAGCACCTTGCCCCCACCCTGCATGCCTTTCGGGGGCCTGGCCTGATGCTGATGAGCATGCTCAGGAATGCCATGTGGGCAGGGGAGATTCCCAGCCAGCAGAGGGTGGGAGGTAAACAGCTGACTTGTCCCTCTCTTCCTGCCGCCTGTGCTCAGCATTTCAGGCTGGACATCTTGGCAGGGCCCCAACCCGAGAGAGGCAGGTACACCTGGCCCAGCCATGCAGTTTGGCCATTTCTGGTGCCCAAATCATGCACCAGAAATCAAACCCCATCTTTCCCCACCGCCACATACAGTCCTCACCTCAGCCCTGTGTAACAGGAACACTGCTGCTGTTACAGCCTCTGCTGCTTCATAGTACCTTTGGTTTACTGCTGGGTTAAACTGAGGCTTTAAGAAGCCAAATAAAGGGCCAGGGAGATAGTCCTGTGGCATAAGTGCCTGCCTGGCAAGTGCAAGGTTATGAGTTCAAACCCTGATCCTGAAGGAAAAAAAAAAAAAAAAGCCAAATAAAACTCCAAGATATTACTACACCACTAGGAAAATACAACTGCATGTAAACCAGTTCTCTGAATCTATCCCATTCCTCCTCAGGGTGCCCCAGGAGGCCGGGCAGAGTGGGTGAATGTAAATTGGGAGCCTAGGACAAGATTTGGGGCTAAGCTCCAAGCCTGCAGGCTGGGATGGAGGAGGCCTTCTCTCCTTGCCTTTTGGAACATGGAGAAAGGTTTCCAGCTTGGCTGTAGGCAGACATTGGTGGCAAAGTGCTGGGTGGGTTTCTCTGGAATTCAAGGTTTATCTTCTCTGGTGGGACTGAGTGTTCCTCCCAGGGGGCCCAGGAATTTAACCCTCCTCATAGAGACCAGGTTTCAGTACTGACCTCTGCTCTATCTGCTTACCCTTTACCCATGTGCAAGAGTTAGTGATATGTGGGGTGATCTGCCCTAGGGCCCACAGCCGCTCACCCAGAACACACGACACAACCCAGGACATGCGTCTCTGTGGAAAAGAGAATTTGACTTTATTCAGAAAGTCTACAAAATACAGAAGGCGGATAACTCGCTTACTGTAAGTCAGAAAATAAATAAATTCTGGAGGCCGGGCAATTTCCTAAAAAAAAGTTGTTGCCACCTGGCATTCCCTAAATATAAGATAAAATGTGATTTCTTTGCAGATATAAAATATAAAGTCCAGCTCAGGGGCACATGCCACTTTTCCCAGGGAGCAGGATTTGGGCTCTGGCTGGGGAGAATAACTTAGATTTGTGCAATAAATAAGTGGGGGGGGCTGTACACAGCACTAGGGTGGGGTCAGGCTGGGCTTTCACACAATAGTGGCAGTGCCACTCTCACCTCATGAGATACAGAGGTCACCATGGGACCCTTACTTCCCAGGGCCCTACACTTCATGCCTCGGGGCTGCAGGATTTGTCTCACTTCTCCACCTCCACAGTAATCACCTCCACTGACCCCTTCCTCTTTGGCTGACCAGCCTCTTTCCACTCTGCCATCTGTGTCACCTTCTCTGTCCCTCGTTTCTCTTCCCCACCCATCAGATAGCTGTGGTACTGGCTCTGAGGCCTCTCACACCTTGGTCCCTGTCCCTTGTCCCCCCTGAGAAACCTTAGCTGGAATAGCAGTGAAGAAGCCGCTTCTGGTTTCAGCTGGGTCACTAAGGGATAGGTGGACTTGAATATTGTCCCATCTGCTTTGGGGGGGGGGGTCATCTTGCCGGGCGTCACTAGCTGTGACCCTTGGGTCTTTAGAAAGTGAGCAACTACGCCTAAAGCAAGGTCAGTCTCCTCAGTGCGCCTGCCCAACATAGCCCAGTCATCCACAGTGCCAACCCTCCACTGAGTTCGGTATGGCGGGTGCAAGGGTATGTTGGCCTCTTCCAGCAGTTTCTCCAACTCTCCGGGGCTACGGCTTCCTCTCCCAGACCCAGCTCCAAGCTGTAGTCCCTCCAGGTCTAAGAAGGATTTCAAGTCATGGAAGCACTGGCCCCAGATGCTTGCCAACTTAGTAAAGATGCCCCTCCCCAGGGCCTAGTTTGAGGAGCTGCAAGAGACAGTCGGAGCCCAGGAAGGGAATGTGTGTTATCCACAAGGGAAGGCAAGTAAAGTAGACCCGGGAAGAGAGTAGCGCTCAGGCACTTGAAGGTAGGGGCCGAAGGGGCGTAGCTACAGTGGGAAGGTGGGCGGGGCATGGCAGACACTAAGTGCTGCTGGCTGGGCCGGGACTGGGGGCGGGGCCGGAACTGGGGGCGGGGCCAGAGGCGGGCCCAGGCCCGGGGTCAGGCACCGACTTGACAATGGTTATAACACTGGCGGGCGCCACGAGGGCGGCGGGCCCGCGGGTCGCAGCCACCGACCGCGCGAAGCCCTGCAGCGCCTCGCACTTGCCGCGCAGCGCATCGAGCTCCAGGCGCATGGCTGCGTTTTCGCGCGCCAGCTTGTCCACCTCGCGCTCCAGCTCTGACTTCTGCTTCTGCAGCTCCTCCTTCTGGCACACGCGCTTCACACGGCAGCTGGCGGCATAGCCGCGGTTCTTAAGCGTGCGGCGCCGCTGCTTGAGCCGGGTTACCTCCTCGGCTGAGAGTCCGCGCAAGTTCCGGTTCAGCTCGCGCACCGACAGCCCCATCAGTGCCTCGTCCGACAAGTGCGGCGTGTTCTCACTCAGCTCACGCTTGACCTGTGGGTGCGGGGAAACAGGCCTGGGATGTGCTCCTGCCGCTTCCCGCCGTGGCCACCGATGCGGCGGCGGTTGGACCTGATCTAATACCTTGAAGGAGAATAGCAATCCGAAGGGAGAAACCAGGCAAAGCTGGATCAGAACACAGGAGGCCATACCAGCTCTAGGGTGAAGCCTAACCAAGTGTCAATTCCTAGGCTCAGCCAGAGAAACCCAACCCGGAAAGCACCTTAGAAAAGAGAAGCAGGCCCAAAGTAGGAAGTGACCTGTCCCAGTACCACGGAGAACTCCTGCCGCTGCAGAGCCACCCATGGAGATTCTGGGAAGGAAAGCAGAAGTTGGGATGCTGAGGCCACGCGTAGGTGGGGAGGCCCCTGCTGACTCACCTTCAGGGCCTTGTTGGCCAAGGGATCCACAGACATGTCTGCAGCGGGTGCCCTCTGGGCTGGAGACCTAGGGAAGAATGGTGTCAAGGTCTCTTTCCCATGCACACTTAAAGTGAAATCCAAATTCACTGTTTTGGGGCTGGGAAGATAGCTCTGTGGCACAAGTGCCTGCCTGGCAAGTATAAGGTGAGTTTGAACCCTGTTCCCGCAAAAAAAAAAAAAAAAAAAATCATTCCAACCTCAGGGCTTTTATACTTGCTGTACTTTTTAGGCTCTGTCTCCAATGCCACCTCCTGGAGAGGTCTCCTTGACCATCCTGGCTAAAGCATCCATGTGACATAATTAACCACATTTATGAACCCTCACAGCAGTCACCACTTCCGCTTTTTGAGAGGGTCTCAATACATTGTCCAGGCTGGCCTTGACCCATGATCCTCTCATTGCAGCCCTCAAGAAGCTGAGATTATAGGTACAGGCCACCATGTCTGGTCCCCAGCCTAATTTATGGTCTGTTTCCCCTTCCCATGCTCCTCCACCAAAACATAGGCCCACTAGGGCACTACCTGTCTGATCACTGCCTCAGTGCTAAAGTCAGTGCCTGCCTGGCACATAGCACATGCTCAAAAAAGCTGCACTGAAGAAGTGGCTGCGACCAGGCATTCATCCTCCACATGGGGCCAAAATCCACCAATTTATTTGTTTGTTTGTTTTGACAGTGCCTTGTAGCCCAGGCTGGCATTGAGCTCACAATGATCCTCCTGCCTCAGCCTTTTAAATGCTGGGATTACAGATATGTACCACCACATTGGCTAAAATCCTGCCATATCCTCAACATTGGGGAGACAGATGAATATAAATTCATGGAGGGTACATCCTGGGGGGCAGCGGTCATTGGTACAAGCTGGAGAAAAGGGATGATCTCCCAGCACCCCCTTTTTTATTTTAGGGAAGAGTCTACACAGGGTCTCATTACTAGATTAGACTCGCAGTGATCTGCTTGTCTATAGCCTCCCAAGAACTGGGATTACAGGCACGCGCCACCACGCCCAGTCTCAAGTGCCATCTCAGTGCACCCCAGGAGCAGGGCTGGCATGGCAGGCCCAGGGATTGAACCCTGGGCATCAAACCCCTGGCCCCTGCACCTGCTTGCAGGTGCTTTAATCTGCTGAGCTATTTGGCCAGCCCTCCCAGACCCTTTGAAGCAGCAGTACTTATTGCCCCCATCTGATCTTATTGCCCTTTCAATGTGAGCCTCAGTTTCCTCCGCTGCCAGTTCCCCTGTGCATTATCATTAACACTCAGACTGATAGAGATGGGGGGGGGGGCTGCCTGGGTTCAGCCAGGCAGTGTGGCACACACCTGGAACCCCAGCTGAGACAGGAGAATCGCAAGTTCAAGCCCAGCGTAGGCAATTTGATAAGACCCTGTTTCAAAACTACCACAAAATCAAACCAAAACATGGTCCAGCTGAGTGTGTACCTAGAATGCAACAAACAGCTCAGGAGGCTGAGGCAGAGGACTATAAATTATGAACTACATAGCAAGACCACATCAACACAACAAAACCAAACCAAATGCCAGGCCCAGGTCCAGGCAGGCCCTGGCTCCTTCAGCTGCCTATGGGGCTGAAGTCAGGGTCACCCCTACCTCCAACATGCTGAGTCAACACTTAGGGAGATGGAAAGTGGAAGGACCTGCTGCCAGGCACACTGGCCCTTCTGGAGGGCATCCCACTTGCTACCATGGGATCCTAGCAGCTCAGTGAATCTCTCTGCACCTTGCTTTCTCTCCAGGTAGTAGATCCTGTCACCCCTGTCTCAGGACCTCACCTTGGCTCCCATCTCTGGTGGCAAAGCCAAAGCACCACAGAAGCCACTTGGTGGTGATGATGTGACCCTGCACTTGCCCCTGATGCTCCTGCTTAGCCCTGTGCCCTCTTGTTGTACCCTGGAACCCAGTGAGTAGTTTCAGCACTTTGGCTGCCTCTCCACCTGGCAGTCTCAGTCCCCTGACAGCCCCAGGTCTGTGTCTTCATCCTTCAGGTCTTTAAATCAAATGTTCAGGTTGATGCATACCTGTAATCCTAATCCTAGCCCAGGAAGGCTGAGGCAGGAAGATCGCCAGGAGTTTGAGGCCAGCCTGGGCTGCATAATGAGTTCAAGGCCAGCCTGAACTGCAAAGGATCAGTGTGAGTTCAAGTCCAGCCTGGGCTACAAAAGTGAACTCAAGGCCAGCCTGAACTGCATAGTGAGACCCTGTCTCAAAAAGACAAAAAAAAAAAAAAAAAAAAAAAAAAAAAATTAATTTACTGGGCAACTCCCTTGGGTACCCCTTCTTCTTTTCTTTTTTTTTTTTGGTGAGGGTCTCACTACCCAGCTCTGACTCATAGTGGTCCTCTTTGTTTCCTGCCTCCCAAGTGTTGGGATTACAGGCACACAACACGACACCTGGACTTCATCACCAGCTCAGTGTACCAAAGAAAGGGGTTGGTGCAGCATGTGGAGCCAAGGATCAAACCCTGGCCCGTGAGCTTCCCTAAGCAAGTGCTTAGTCCACGGAGCTATACCACCAGCCTTTGGGTCCCCCTTCTGTCCCTTCTCTCAGACAGAAGTTTTCTTTCTTGCAATAAATATTATATATATATATATATATATATATATATATATATATATATATTCATTTAGTTCAGCATTCCCAGCTTGGATACACAAAACACAAGTACACACTTGTGCACACACACATGCTCACACATTCCCTATGCTTACCTCTTGTCCACTGTACTTTCCACTGTATAGAATCACTACTCACATACACGTTACAGATCCACAGTGTCTGTATGGCCCCACCCACCAGGGCCTAAGCCCTGCCTGGCCATGGCAGATGCCCAAGTATTTGTTGACCTCTCAGCATGACTCAGGCTGAGGTGGGGACAGTCCAGCCTTCTCGGGAACCCCCAGCCCCTGCTGGCCCACGCAGTCAGGAGTCTGGCAGCTCAGAGGAAAGGAAGGAGTGGGACAGGAAAGGGAAGTTGACACTTCAAGAGAGATTCCCTGGCAGAGGCCCCTGCTGTGGCCCTGGAGCAGGGGGGGTCCTAAGAGCTTCCAGGCTTCCTTTTGAGGGGGAGAAGGAAGGGTTGAGAAGGGTCTCCACATGTACGTTGTTCAGGCTGGCCTTGAATTCACTATGGAGCCCAAGCTAGCCTGGAACTCACGTGCCTCAGCCTCTCCAGCGCTGAGATTACGGTGCGCACCACCACTCCTGGCAGGCACCAGGCTTCTAGTGGCAGAGCTGGGAGGAGCTGAAACCGTGCCTCACGCCGGGACTTAGACAGCTCTCGGCTTCCCGAGCAGGCAGTGGGTGAGGCCTGCTTCGCAACATAAATCCCCAAGCTGCCAAACCATTGGCTCACTGTGGGTCCCATCCTCAGTTTCCCTACCTGGGTGGCTGCCCCACCCACCTAGCTCTTCTTAAGGGCAGCTGAGCCCCACCCCCATCCTACCTGGACAAATCACATAGAGCCTTGCCTGTTTTCCAGTTCATATGCCACCAGAAGGGCCACCTGCCCACACCTGGAAGGGGCCCAGCACCCTGCTCTGCTGGCCCCAGCTTCCTTTCCTAGCGACAGTAGAACTTTTCCACGCTGTGAATCTGTGAGCCTGACCTACCACCTCATAGACCAAAACCTTCCAGGCTCCGGACTTCCTGAGAACCAGGCACCCCAGGTCCCTACCCCACCACCCCGCCCTTTCTGCATTCCAGCAGGGAGGAATTTCTTTCACTTCCTCCTGCCCACCCGCCTGCACTTTCCTGCCTCTGGGCCTGGCCCCAGTTCCATATTATGCTTTTCTCCTTACCCTCTTCCCCAGGATGAGCAGTGGCCTCCTGTTCATCCTGCCCTGGGTGCAGACCCCTTCTCCAGGAAGCCCTCCTTGCCCTGCACCTGGGGTGAGCTGCGTGACCCCTGGGTGCAGGGCAAGGGCAAGGGCGAGGAGCTCCGGGTCTGCTGTGTGGTGTGTGCACTGTGTGGGGTGGTACCTCCCAGCTGCCTAGTGTCTGAACCCAGATCAAGCCCGAGCTGGACAGAGAAGAACATCCTGGCCCTGTCTCCCTCTTCTCCATCAGGTTCCTGGGAGGTGAGACTGTCCCAGAGGCCAAAAGCATGGGAAGGAGCAGAAAGGTCCCTATCCCCTGCCCAGAGGGCAAACAGGGAAAGAGCCCTGCTGGGTTAGGGAGAGGAGCTTGCGTGTGAGTCCGATGCCTGAGTGCTCTAGGCTTGGAGACCCTGGGCCACCTTTCTGGGTCTCCACGTTCCATCCTCAGGATCAGAACATCCCCAGCTTGCAAGGTTCCGGTAGAAGGAGTGGATACACTGTGAAGGGTGCTGAACATCTGGGAGATTGTGAAACTGCTGCTCTACGCCCAGCCAGCACAGAGTCCTTGACCTGCTTCACCACTGGGGCGCTGCCCAAGCTGGGCCCTGACCAAACATCTGCTCCACCTCCTTACCTAACTGAGGGTGAGGAATAGAGACCCAGCGAGGGCCATCACCCTCCTACAGTCACATGGCCAGCAAATAACTGCCTCCCTGCAAATGGAGAGCAGTTTGTGTACCTGCAGAGCCCGGGACTGACTCCTGCTCTCTGTCATCTGCCTGGACCACTTGGCAGCTCTGTGAAGTCAAAGCCAGAGAAGGCAACAGAGTGGTCCAGGGTCACATGGCACTCGAGACAAGGCTGCAGAGAACCATGTGGCCCCTCCCCCGGGCCCAGGTCTGCCTTGTAGCTTAGGACGATCATCCCAGTGTCAGTCTGTAAAATCCGAGCGGCTCAGGTAAGATCAGGAGCAGCACATGCTGGCTTGTGGTCCTTCGTCACCCTTCTCTCTACTCTCAGTACAAATGTCACAGCGCTCACTCCCAGTGAGCGGCCCAGCCCCAGTCTTTCTCAACATCAGAGCTGTTTCCCATTGAGTTGGATGCAGCTTCAGAATCCTTTGGGACACAGCCTTCTAGGGTGGCCCTGAGATGAACCGGCCACCGCCCCGCCCCTTCTTCAAATGATGTGGGAAGCCTGCACTGGGCCTAGTGCCTTGAGGGCCAAGGAGGGCTCTCTGTGTGTGTGTGTGTGTGTGTGTGTGTGTGTGTGTGTGTGTACGTGTGCATACATGTATATTGTTTTGTTTTGGTGTTTTCAGATGGGATCTCACTGTGTAATCTGGGCTGGCCTCAAACTTCCAGGCTGCCTCAGTCTCCCAAGTGCTGGGGTCATGGCATGCACCCCTCTACCCAGCCCAAGGAGGGCTTAAACCCGCTCTTCCTCCTCTCCACGCCCTGGCCCGGCCTCAGCCCCTCAGCCTCCTCTCGGTGTCAGCTGAGGCACCCACGTGTGCCTCAGGAATGTCCTCACTCAGCAGTCACGCAAAGAACAAGTCACAAGGAGGGGGCCTTCCTGTCACACCAGGCTTTCAGCCTCCAGCCCCACCAGGGTATAAGGCAAGGTGCCAGGTCCCCCCATGGCCACCAGGCTGACTGATCCTGGGACCCCTGCCCTCCTGATCTCTTCACCTTTACCCCAAAGCTACCAGAGCTGAGTGCCAGGGCTGCTGGTCCCAACCCTGGGGGCAGAGACATCACAAGTGCTCTCAGGGACTGGTGGCTGCCCACGGGTGGCTCCCAGCCCTGTGGCCTCCCCTCACTGGCCCCCGCTGGCTGGAGCCCTTCTCTACTTCTTGAGCCAGGCTGCTTGCTCTGTGAGGACAGAGGGAAAAAATGTGTTTTCTTGAGTCTTGGCAGCTGGTATCGTGCAGCCTCCTCCCTGTTGGAAGGGCGCAAGGCGGGAAGAACCAGCACCAGCAGCCTGCGGTTCACCCCAGTTCTGCCACCCACTCATACCCACTGTGTGACTTCAGGTATGTCACTCTCCCTCTCTGAGCCTCCATTTCCCAAGCTTTCCCTGAGCTCAAAGTACCTTCCAACAGTGACGACCACTGAGTTTAGAGTGGGAGATTCTGGCCCAGAGTAAGTGTAGAGACTACCAGCTGAGGGGAGGCCCTGGAGTGAAGGAAAGGAAATCAGGGAAGGCTTCCTGGAAGTGGTGGCCTGAGAACACAACCACAGGGCCTGTCATCCCTCTGCAAAGGCTGCTTCCTCTTCCAGATGGACCAGAGCCACAGCACCTCCTCACTGCCCTCTGTTCTCACCTTCTCCATCCCAGAGCTGTCAGAGGGCTGGGGACTGGCTGAACTAAACTCCCAGTACAAATGTCAGAGCGCTTATACTCCGTGAGTGATCCAGCCACAGCCACAGGCACAGCCATTTCTAAGCCTCTCCTTACAACCCACAAGGGTGCTGTGCCCTCGATGCCTCCACCTGGGCCTCTCTACTCCACCAGCCCTGCTCACTAGCCACCTGCTCACGAGCCCTTCCTTGATTGCGCTAAGTGAGGGCCTTTTTCTGTACTTTTAAATTTTTTTTTTTTCTTGTTTCAGAACCTTTGTTTATTCACTCATTTTTATGGCCAGCTCAGCCCACCCCAAGGGCAGGGCTGGCGCAGCATGTGGTGCCAGGGATCGAACCGCGGTCCCTGAAGCCGCCCAAGCTTTCCTAAGCAGGCGCTTTAGACCACTGAGCCATCCCACCAGGCCCCCCCTTTTTCTGTACTTTTAAACCAGTGATTTCCCTACGTGCCACCCTTCTGGGCTCAGCATTAGTTCAGTGGTTCTTTCTTCCAATCATTTTTTGGGCTATGTGCTTTTCGTACCCGCAGTCAAACTCAGGACCTCACACTTGGCAGGCAGGCACATGTCACTGAGCTGCCTCCCTCGCCCCATGAAGCTTTTTGTAATGCTACTTTCCATAGATGACAGAGCCAAGCAGCCACTCCTCTCCTCTCCTCTTCCGGCCTGCCTGGCTTCAGGCTCCAACCCCCTTACTGAAGCCCCATGCATTTCTTGGATACCCAGACCTTGGCTGGGAAGCATGCGGGGTGATGGTGGTGGTGGTGGTGGTGGCGGCTCCTTCTATCTCCCATGGTTCCCTACAAACAGGCTGCACGTCTCAGCTGCCAGTCTTCAGTTCCACCTGCCACCCTGCCTTGAAGGAGGCTTCCTTGTACTGCTTGGGATGGGAATTTCGGGGGGTCCCCACTGTGGTAGCTGAGATCACCAGGGCACAAAGGGACAAAACTAATGGACCCTTAGCTCCTCACCTTAGAAAGCTCTGACTCCTACCCACCCCTCCTGCATCACAGGGTGGCCATGATTCCAGGAGGACCATGGTGAACATGGATTTGGACCAAACGATCTCTCCACAGCCCACCCTCCAGGTTGCTGGACTAAACAGGTAGCTGCTTTTGCAGGGCTACATGAACTCTCCAGACAGAAAGACCATCCACCCTCACGCCTCTTGACCCTGCCAGGCCCAGGGCAGCTTAACTGGTTCGGGGGTCTCACAGCCAGTGGATGGACCCAGCTTAACCAGTCCCTCCTTCAGGCTGAAACTCCCAGGGAGGCAGCCACTAGTTCCACCTCATCTCCTCTGTGACCAAAGTGGTACAGTCTGGCAACGCAAACTAGCCATGGTAGCCATTAGGGAGAAACTCTGACTTTGCTGAGGCTTTCCTGGCCCTTACCGTTTCTCCTGAGCCTGAGAGGCTAGACAGAGTTCCAAGGGTCTGCCCTCCCCAGGGAGTTTGAAAATAAGAACCAGGGCTCCCACTCACTTTGTTACCAGTTCCACCGCGGACAGGTGAAGGGTGCCTTTGGCTTACCTCACCCCCAGATCAGCCGGGTGGGGACACTGGTACCTCCGCCCAGCCCTGTTCCTGCAGGCGCCAGCTCTGGGCGGGAGACAAACACTGGCGTCACATGGTTAGGGCCCTGGGAAACTCCAGGGACAGCAGAAACCAGGCAGTCCAGGCTGGTGGGAAGGGGGCGGTTTAGGCGAGAATTTCCAGACTCCGTGTGACCGGGGCTGGGTGGCTTCCCTAGCTCAGGTCCTCGTTCCGCATTTACTGCTGTGGTCACTATAGGACACGCCCTCCGAGAGGGACACACAGACCCCAAGGAAAGCGTGCAACACACGCACACGCAATGCACACACGCACCAACACCCGCGCGAGCGCACACACACACACGCCCGGGCAAAGCTCCCAGGACGCGGGCCAGGACTCTCGCGCACGTCCGCCGCCTGCGGACGTAAACAAACCGCGCACGCACGGCTGTGGGCAGCGGTCCAAGGCTGTTCTCACCGAGTCGCGTTTGTGCACTCCCCGCCGCGGGTCTGGAGCTGCGCTCGCTTCCTTCGGGTCGGCGTTCCACCCCACCCGGCTGGCTTCGGCCCCGTCCCGGTCCCCCAATCCTGACGCCCGCCGTCCCCGTGAAAGATGCGCCCCGACACCGACAGCGCCAACTTGGGCACATCGACTCTCTTTCCGGGGACGGGGACGTCCCCGACCAGCGTCTCTCACCTCCTTCCCGGTCGGCGAGGCCTGGCGCCCCTCGCACGCGCTCGTCTCGGGGCGGTCCCCGCGGCTGTCCCAGCCCGTGTCCTGGGCTGTCTCTTCTCCAGTCCGAAGTGCCGATCCCTTGGATCCGAGTTCCCGGGAGCGCCGCGCTAAAGTTTTGTTGTGGAGCGGGTGGCGCTGGGGGCTGGAGCCGAGCGCAGTTGTAAAGCGAGCTTCCCGGAATTACTCACGCACAAGATTCCTTTCATTCATAAAAACCCAGTCATACGCTGACGTCATCGCCAGGCGGCCCCGCCCCGGCCCCGCCCCCGGGCCCAGGGCTGCCGCAGACTCCCAGTAGCGAGGGTTTCAGCTCAGGTTCCTGCGCGCCCTGGCCGCGTCACGTGACACTCGCGAACACTGCGTGGGTGGAGGTGGTCTGGCCTTCCTTTCACCGTCGGCGGTCACGGGCGTCTTCTTTCGACCTACATCCTCTGCCTGGATGATCTCATCCAGCACCGTGCTTTTCAGTGCCATCCCTGTGCCTGTGAGTCCGGGTTAGTGTTTCAGTGGAAACTGCACCGCCCCGCGGGCACGCAGGCGTTGGACTGGGACTGCGAACACAGTCTGGCCCCGCGCCCTAGGCACCCGGGCTCAACCGGTCGCGCCTTCCTCCCTCCCACCGGCTAGCTCCTCCCATGGTTTCTTGCGTGTGACCACATCTCGCCACCCCTCCTCGGTCCTGCCACGTGGTTCAGGCCCTGTAGACTTACCTGGACAATAGCAGCGGCCAAGAAGAGGCTTTGTCATGCACCAGCCAAAATTCCTCTCAAAACAGATCAGGAGCTCAGCAGCATAAGTGCCTGCTTGGCAAGTGCAAGGTCATGAGTTTGATCCCTGATACTACAAAACAAAACAAAGCACATCAGATTTTTAAACGAAGTCTTTATGCCTCTAAATCCCAACCACTGGGGAGACTGAGACAGGAGAATTCCTTGAGTCCAGGGCTTTGAGAGATGCTTGAGAAATATAGTAAGACTGTTTCTCAAACAAATAAACCAGATTGGGCTGGCAGGGACTGCTGTTCAATCCCTGGCACCACATGCTGTGCCAGCCCCACCCCCAGCGCAGTCTGAGCTGGCCATAAAAAAAAAGGCTGGTGAGATGGCTCAGCAGTCTAAGGCACCTGCTTAGGCAGTCTTAGGCAAGTGTGCAGGGACCTCGGCTTGATCCCCAGCACCACATGCTGCTCCAGCCCCACCCGCAGGGCAGGCCAAGCCAGCTATAACAAATAAATAAAGTTTTTTTATTTTTATTTTATTTTTTATTTATTTATTTATTTTTGGCCTTTTTTGAGACAGGGTCTCGCTATGCAGTTGAGGCTGGCCTTGAGCTCACTTTTGTAGCCCAGGCTGGTCTCGAACTCGCACCAATCCTCCTGCCTCAGCCTCCCGAGTGCTGGGATTACAGGCGTGAGCCACCACGCCCGGCAAGTTTTTTTAAAAAGACAAAAAGGGCTGGTGAGATAGCTCAGCAGTCTAAAGTGTCTCCTAGCTTAGAAGAAACTGCAGGGATCGAGGATCAATCCCCAACAGTCCATGTTGTACCCCCCACCCAGGGCAGGCTGAGGTGGCCATAACGTAAGTAAATAAATAAATAAAATTAATTTAAAACATTTTTTTAAACAAACAAACCAGATTGGCACCCTCAGTGGTTTCTCCTTGTTCCAGAGCGCTGTGTATAATCTATGAAGTATACTGCTCTGCTTGCCCCACAGGGCTCTGGCCATCTGGCCTCTACTCAGTCTGCAGCTTGCCTCTGGCACTGTCACCTGTCCTACTCCAGAGCCAAATTGCCATTTCTGCCCTCAACCACGCCAAATTTATCCCTGCTGCAGCCCTAGCATGCTCCCTCTCCTTTCCAGGTCAGCTCAATGTTAGCATCCAAGGTAGGACTTTGCTCACCACCAAGGCCAAAGGTGTCTGCTGTGACAGTCTTGTCCTTAGGCTGCCTTCATATCTGCAGGGTGTGGCATTAAGTATTCATGTCTTCCCCAAGGGGAACAGAAGTTTGATGGGGACAGGACTGTGTCATATTTACACTGCAGGGATGGTGCTTGGCACACAGTAGGACCACAGTAAATGTGGGCCGCAAGAAAAAATTTCATGGAGGTTTGGGGAGATAAAGCAACTCCAGCAAGAATCTGGGTCTACTGACCGTGGCTTAGATTTGGTAGGTACCCTAGCCAGGGGAGGCTGGTGGCCCCACCCCAAGGAGGTGGCTTTGGAGGCCACATGGTGAAGGGGCACAGCTTGCTCCCCATCTCCTGTTTCCCTGCTTTCCTAGCCAGCCTGCTGCTGATTGCTTTTGAGAAGTTGGTGTCCCAGCACCTTTTACTCTACCTCAGGCTGGTGCCTTCCATGGAGTATCATTCCATTCCAGAACTTTCTATGGCCTGCCTGATTCTGGGACTTGATCCCTGAGACCTCTGCCTCTGCCTGTTACTCACCAAAGGCCTTTCCTTTCCCATGCTATTTGTCTTCCAGAGGACCTGATGTTGAGTCTGCATTCTGCCACCCTCAAGACCACTTCCACCCCACTGCTCCCTACCCTCTACTTGCACAGCTACGAGGGCACACAGGTTGCCTCTCCAGTATAAAAGTTCCTACATCTAGAAGCTATGTGCAGTGCCTCACTCCTTACTTAGCAGGGAATGTGTCCTACAGAAATGGCTCCCCTTCTGGTCAAGGCCAACAGATATCACAAAATGTTTATGATATTTAAAAATGGGAGAGGTATATAGTGTTGCTTATAAACCCAGCACTGTGAGGCTGAGGCAGGAAGATTTCTCAAGTTCAGGCCCAGCTTGGGCAACTGAGCAATTTAGTGAGAGCCTGTCACAAAATAAAAATGAACTAAGGAGATAGCTTAGTGTGAAGGCTCTGGATTCAATCTCCAGGAGTAGGAAAAAAAAAATTTCCTGGTAGGGATTGGAGGTGCAGTTCAGTGGTCAAGCACTTGCCTAGCACAGCTAAATGCTGAGTTCTATTCCCAGCATGGTGAAGACAGCTATTTCCTGGATGGATGCTTCCTAATGAGCCTGAGATTTGACTTCCTCTTCCCTGGGGTCGCCTGCTTAGTGGCTGTTGCAGGACAGCTGACTAACCTACATTTCTGTGGGTCCCCTGCCAGGTGGGAGTGATGCCAAGGGCCACCTCTGGGAACCACTGCGTAGGTACCTTGTCTTGCTGAGAATTCTCCCACCCACGGCAAGGCCCACAGCAGCTTCTTACTGCTGGTAATTCATGTTTCAGAACTTTATTTATTTTTATGGCTGGCTCAGCCTGCCCTGAGGGCAGGGCTGGCGCAGCATGTGGTGCCTGCAGCCGCCCAAGCTTTCCTAAGCAGGCGCTTTAGACCACTGAGCCATCCCTCCGGGGGCCCTCCTTTTTTATTTATTTTTTTTCTTGTTACTGCTGGTAATTCATAGTAATTAACAGCACAGTAACGAGCATTCCACCTGCTGGGCCAAGCGCCTTCAACACGGTGTATTTGGCCAGCTTTCTCCTCACTATCAAAGGAGCCCGCCACAAAAAAATCTGAACGTTGATTCCATTTTAATGTCTCTAAACCTCAACTTTCTCTCCAGGACACTAGGAACAGAGCCCAGGACCTTGCACATGCTATGCAGGGCTCCACCAATGAGTCACATCCTCAGCCCTTTTTAAATTTTATTTTGAGACAGGATCTTGCTAAACTACTCAAGGTGGCTTAAGATCAAGATCCTCCTGCCTCAGCATCCCAAGAAGCTGGGATGACACGCATGCACTACTGGGGCTGGCTAGGTGGCAATCACTATGATAGAGTTAAACTGTAGGACTGGTGAGATGGCTCAGTGGTCTAAAGCACATACTTAGGTCAGCTTAGGCAACCACAGGGACAGTGGTTCAATCCCTGGCACCACATGCTGCACCAGCCCCCACCCTCAGGGCAGGCTGAGCCTGCCATAACATAAATAAGTAAAGTTTATTTATTTATTTATTTATTTATTTTTGCAGAACTGGAGAATGAACTCAGGACCTTGCACTTGCCAGGCAGGCACTTGTGCCCTTGGGCTATCCCCAGCCCCTTTTATTTTTATATATTTTTGGTGGGACCAGGGTTTGAATTCATGACCTTACACTTGCCAGGAAGGTGCTTGTGCCACAGAGCTATCTCCCCGGTCCCTTAAAGTTTAAAAATAAAAACTAAACTGTAAGGGGCCCGGCGGGATGGCTCAGTAGTCTAAAGCGCCTGCTTGGGAGCTTGGGCAGCTTCAGGGACCACAGTTCGATCCCCGGCACCACATGCTGTGCCAGCCCTGCCCTCGGGACAGGCTGAGCCAGCCATAAAAAATGAGTGAATAAATAAACAAACAAAGGCCAGGCATGGTGGCACATGCCTGTAATCCCAGCACTCGGGAGGCTGAGGCAGG
>PVJA010030607.1:0-25648 GCA_004027025.1 Myocastor coypus
TTTTTTATTCTTTCATGTACCATGTAGGGCACCAATTCATGTACTTTTACAATGAAGAGTATCACCTCACATAGAAAAAAGAAAAACTTTGTCAAGGCTATATAGTAAATTACAAAGCAAAAGCCTGGGTTGAGTTTGGGCTAAGTTACCTTTAGACTAATGAATGGAAGGTGTATTAAGAAAATGTGGAGACCAAAAGTAAAATGTGATCTAGGGTGGAAATAAAGTGTTTTGCAAAGTGTGTTACTATTCTTTTGGGGAGAAGTACAAAGTGTGTGGGAATATGTGAGAAACAGTTTAAGAATAGCCATTGTGGCTTTATTTCTGTCTTTTCCCACCATCAACTTTCTCTAAGAATCCTTGTCTCATGTTTTTAAAGGTAGTATCTGTTTAATTTAATGTGTTATAACATACAATAATCTGATTTTCAAAATAATTTGACAAACATCTCATCTTGCAAGACTCAGCGAGATCCCACTTCATATATGAGGAAATTAGAGAAAGAGAAAAATGACACAATTTTCTAAGATTATAAGCTGAGTTTACAGAGAACAGGACTCCTGACACAGGCATTCTATAGGAGTGCTCTTCCAATAGTTCCACATGACTGCTGTCAAACTATTGTCATTACTTTTTGGTGACTATTACACATATAGATATATATAAGTAGATGACATAGATATATAGATAGATAGAGATAGAGATAGAGATAGAGATAGAGATTATTAATATCTCTACTACTCTCCCAAGGCAATATACTGCAATATTCTCAATCCATGTGCATTAAGGGTAGATGGGAGTTAATCTACAAGAAAGGACCACAGGAACACCTGGAGCATAGGTGAAGTTCTGTGCTACTGTACTAATTGAAATGTACAATTAGAGAAAAAGTAATAATCCACAGCTTCCATGAGTTTGTCTTGGTTCCTTAACCTCTTTAGAAACAAATAAATACCTTGAGTGTTCCTTGCTTAGTTATAGAAACTAGATTAGCAATGAGAAAGGAGAAACCATTTCAGGTCAGAAGAACATCATGGATTTTTTTAGACAGTGGCTACTTTCAACAGATCAGAAGTCTATAATGGAAGAAACAATATTTAAGAGCTAACAGTGAGTTCTAATTTATGATTTTATTAGAATAATTGATTGGTGTATAAAGAAATTTTAAAAAATATCCAATGAAGGCCAGTTAGTTCCCTAATTTGCATAGAGACAGATATGATAAGTGATAAAGAAAAGATACAAAGAGATATACTTTCAAACTGTTTGGGGTTTAGGGTGTGGGTAAGGTGGTCAATGTCAAGATAAGCAGGGACAATGACACTCTGGGATAGCCACCATATTTACTGACTGTATACAATAATCAGAAGTATTATCAGATGACTCAGTGGGTTAATTTCATGATCTGTAGTTCAGAAAATCTTAATGTTAATGAGCGTGACTGGAGGACTCAAAGGGCAACATAAATCTTATGCTTACAAGGACTTTTGTGTTCATGAGGATGGTGGGGAGATTGGGAAGGTTTATAAAGAATGGCTCCTTTCGCTAAGGTGAAATGGTATTTATACTACTTGTTTCTCAAGGAACCAGGAAGTTTTCAGCTAATGTAATCTTGCCCTGGGGCATCACAGCATCACATGATGTTGAGACCTCAACAGTGACCACATGTACACTGAGTATTTTTCTTCATACTATAGCCAGCTCTTATTGCAAAATACTAGGTCTCAGATTACTATTTCATTATGAAATTATTTTTCCCAAAAAATATATCAAATAGCCCTGAAAACATATCAGATCTATCAGGGGCAAAATTATTGTTATTGCTAAGGAACAGGTAAGGAAGGCAGAGTACATTGGGTCAAATATTACTGAAATAAAAGAATTCAGCATACTTGTGAAATATAAAAATTTAGAAAAAGGGTAGCCAATCTGCTGCTGAAATGTTTGTACCTTCAGGTTATAGATCAAGAGTCTTAAAATGGAGGACAGAACGCTTGAATGCACAGATATTGCACTAGGCTTTCACAATGAACTAAACTAAGGGAGAAAGCATAGGTGCAACAATTCTGAATCAGAATTGTCTTTCAAAGGGTAGTGCAAATTCAACACTAAATTTCCTTTTGTTCATACTGGAGATTGACCCATAGCCTTCACCATGAACTATATTCCCAGCATTTTTCATAAAAACGTTTTTTTTGAGGTCATCTCTTACTATGTATCTAACTTGCCCACTTTAGGCTTGAACTTAGAATCTGTCTGCCTCAGCCACAAAATGCTGGAATTCTAGATGTATCTAGATGTAGCGTTGTCCTGCTCTTGTTAGGTTTATAAATTAGCATTTAAAAAGGAAAATAAACCAGAAGATTTTAGTTTACTCAACCAAAAATATTAAGTTTACCTATATTTAGGTAGCATATTTGGCAGTGAAGAGCTCATGGAAGTTATGAAAGACCTAAGGCCCTGCTCTCAGTGAACTTTCTTTTATTCATTAACTTCACTGAAAATCAATAATTATATACCATTTCAAAAGTTGTAGAAAAATATTGAAATGTTAAAGATTTTAGATACAGACAAAGTGAACTTTAGAGAAATATTCTGAAACCAATACATAGCATGAGATGAATAATAGATTGCACTTTGTATGTACACAATTTAAACAACTTAAATGAATATAACAACAAAAATTATCTAAAGGAAAAATGAAGAAATAACTTACACATCAGTCATATAATAGTTCACTTTGTGCCAAAATGAAGAAACATATTCATATACTTAGAATTCTCAAAGTAGAAAGGGGTAGGCAGTAAATACTAATAGATTTAAAATTTCTAAATTTATTTGAAATCATAGAACCACATTTGCAAGAAAAATTTACTTTTTGCACAAGGAAAATGAAATAAACCATACTAAGATACACAAAAATAAAACTGTACAAAAATAATTGTAAAGAAAATATCATTAAAGCATATACATAAAAATATTAGCTATGGATAAGTAAAATTAAATAGCACCACATTCCACATCAGAAAAAAAGAGCAAAAAAGTAAGAAACTAGACTAATTAAATCAAAGGACTGAAAACAAAATCTGTCCTCATTGAATTTTGTACTTAGCAAACATACCTTTAAAAAGTAAAAGTAAAATATTTTCCAGTTATACAAACTCGAAATATCCTAATATCTCTACAGGTAGCATTAAGAAATTACCAAAGACCATAATTCAAAAGGCAAGAGAGGTTGCTGTATGGTCCTGGATAAAGAATAAAGAGCGGTCAAAATGGTACTTATGCAGGACTATGTAAAATATAATATTATTAGATGAACCCATTTAAAAGGTGACTGAAGATTCTACAAAACATCAAACTTATGGCAGATTGTATACATATTCATTCAAATATTTCTTCACATTGAACCAAGAGAAAGTAACTGTGTATATATAGTCCAATATTGCATAACAGTAGTGGGCTATTAGCAGAACTGGAAAAGTTGGAAACTGTTGAATTGTGTCTTTTATAGCTGAGCATATAAATATAGCTTTACTTTTTATACCTCTTGGTTAGACATTTCTCCTGGATGATTAAGGCCAAGTTAAAGCAAGGCCTATGTAACAAAACATGTAAGCTTTGTATCTCACAAAGGCAGTCAGATCCCCTCAGGATTTACCCTGAAACCATGTGCAGCATTTTGTAGAACTTTTGTCAGTGTTACCCATCAGGATGAGTCACGGCCATTTTTCTCTGTAAAAGCCTGAGAGAATTTTTTCGTTCTAGGTGACTCTCCTTAGGCACACTATACATCATCGATCCCATCCCTCTGTAGCCCCATAATCTCCTTGTGCAAAAAATTTGGGGCACCACTGAGTTATATGATGTTGCAGTACAGGTTCTCTTATGTCCTGAGTCCTTACTACACAGGGGCACTAGGGATAAAGTATTGGTTATCCTTGTAGCCTTTCTTTTCTTTTTCTCTAATTTTTTGGTCTGCATACTCAAGTGGTTAACCCTCCAGAAAAGGAGCTTAGTGATGTTATTACCCTATAACGTAGGCTCTGAAGCTTAGTATCAGTATCTTTCTGGATGTCAAATACTTTAGACATATCAAATAGTATTCCTAGCATAAGAACTCAAAAGAATAAATAAAAATGGAAAGGTATAATACCATTAAATTGAAAGCAAGAACTTAAGGATTAAGCAATGAAGAAAGAGGAAGGAAAAAAATAAGAAAAATAGCAGCGGACAAAACCATGCTTTTATACGCACAAAACAGTTAACACAATGGTCCTAAGAATCTCTCACAGGGATTTTATTTTAATTTTTTATTAGTTTTAATAAGAAATAACAATATGATAGTTTCAAAACACGTTAGTAGTGCATTCACAATAATTGACACGTTGAAGATTGTTCTCATAGTAGGTATACAGAGCACAGGGTGTGGACATTATAAATTTTCTAGTCAATATTGATAAGGAAAGAAAAAAAGAAAAATTTCTTTTCTTTGAACTGAGCGGAAGTGGTTGTATACATAGTCCAATGTTCCATAATTGCATTGGGTTACTGGTGAAAATGGCAATGTTGGAGTATGTTTAATTAAGCTTCTTACAGCTCATGATACTAATCTAGCTCTGTATTTTATGCCTCGTAATTAACCTTTTCTACTGGGTGATCAAGGGCAAGTTAAAGCATGACCTGTATAACAAAACATTCATCTTTTTCATCTTCTAAGGTCAAATCCTCTCAAGATCAACTTTGGAACCACGTGCAGTGCTTTGTAGAACTGTTGTCAGTGTCAGCCTTTGGGAAGAGTCACGGCCATTGCTTGACCAGTTTGCTTTCTGTGAAAGCCTGAGAGACTGTTTTTTTCTCTAGGTGACTCTCCTTAGACACACTGTACTTCATTTATCCCTTTCCTCTGAGGTCCCATAATTTCCTTGACCAGAAAATTTGGGACACCACTGAGTTATAGGATGTTACAGCACAGGTTCATTTATGTCCCGAGTCGTCACGGACCCTGAAGGGCTAAGGCCAAAATGTTGGCTGTCCTTGTAGCCCTTCTTTTTCTCCAGTTTTGGGGCTGATAGCTTCCATTCTCAAACCTCCAGCCACGAAGATCTGTAATACTATTACTCTATAATATAGGTAATTGAACTTAACATCACTGTTTTTCTGAATATCAAAAGTGTTACACTTAGCTTGAAATTGGTATTTTCTGTCAATTATTGATGCTCTAATAAATCTCTATAGAATGTGATAAAAGCAGTTACACATTTTTATGCAGACATTTAGAAATCCAAGGATGTACAAAATTGTAGCTTGTCAAGACTATGGCATTTTGCCCAGTCTCATACTCTCAATTAATACCCTCTTTTGTTTTTTTTCTTAACCAGCCATTTACTTGAGAGGGAATATAGCAGCAACTGAGTTTATATTAGAAGCAGTACCCATCTAAAACACCAGAATGACAGGCATTTCAAGCACAGTTTTAGTGTTGCACGTTGCTATCATCAGTGTGAAAAACGTTTTGAAGGTTCTTAGGACCAGTATCTGATTCATCTCTGTACATTTGTGCATAGTTTTGCTCCTGCTATGTTTCCCCTCTTTTCTGCTTCCAGTTACTTTGTTGTTTAATACGTAAGTCTATGATTCCCATTCAGCTGTGTTATGCACTTCCATTTTTATTTCTTCTTTAGAGTTCTTACACTAGAGAGACTATAAGACATGTAGAAATATAGGTGTGGTTTATTTCACTTATGAGTATATGTTGAATATACATAGATTTATATATGAGGTCTTCAAATTTATCATTGTTTATAGCTAAGTAATATTCCATTGTATAAAAGTACCACATCTTTTTCAACCAATTTTCAAATGATCGGCATGTTGTTTGTTCCCAAGATTTGGCTATTATGAATTGTGCTGCTACAAACATAGATGTATAGATATTGCTATGGTATGATATTTTCAGTTTTTCTGGGAAAATTCCCAGTAGGGGTATAGCTGGAGTGAATGGGATTTCCAGTTCTAGTATTTAAAGAGTCTCCATACCACTTTCGATAATGGCTTCACCAATCTGCATTCCCAGCAGCAGTGGACAAAAGTTCCTCTTTCCCCACAGCCTCTCCAACATTTGTTGTTGGTTGATTTCTTTCTGATAGCCATTCATTCTGGAGTGAGTTGGTATCTAAGTGTTGTTTTAATTTGTATTTAATGGATTACTAGTGATGTGGAGCATTTCTTCATGTACTTACAGGCTTGCTGAATTTCTTTCTTTGAGAAGTGTGTGTTCATCTCAGAAGCCCATTTCTGGATTGGGTCTTTGAATTTTGGGACCCTAATGATTTTTATTTATTTATACATTCTAAACAGCAGACCTTTGTCTGAATACTTATTAGTTAAAATATTTTCGAATTTTGTGGGTTGTCTTTTCACTCTGTTGGTAATTTCTTTTGACTTGTACAATCTTCTGAGAAATAGGAGGTCCCATTTGTTGATGCTTTCAAGTGTTAAACGTGCATTTTGATTTTTGTCCATGAATTCTTTCCCTACTCAGATATCTTCAAGATTTTCTCCCACTTTCTCATCCAGGACATTTAATGTTTCTCTTTTAACATTTCAGCCTTTCTTCAATTTATTTTGACTTTAGTTAAGTGCATGGTGATAGACCAGGGTCAAGTTTGAGTTGAGTGCCACATGGAAAGCCAGTTTTTCCAGCACCATTTGTCGAAGAGGCTGTCTTTCTTCCAGTAAACTTTTTTGTCCCCTTTGTCGAAAATAAGGTGGTTTAGTGTGCTTGTATTTGCTTCTTCATCTTCTGATCTATTCATTGATAATGAGGTGTATTATTTTTCCAATACCATGGTGATTTTATCATGTTAACTCTGTAGTATATTTTTCGGTTGGGGATTGCAATGCCTCCTTCCTTATCTTTGTTTCCCACCATTGTCTTTACAATTCTAGATCATTTCTGGTTCCAGATAAATTTTAGGAATGATTTCTCCAGGTCTGTGAGGAATGTTGATAGCACTTTGATAGGGATTGCATTAAATCTCTATAAAAATTTAAGGAGTATGGCCATCTGCACAATATTGGCTCTTCCTATCCAGGAGCAGGGAATATCTTTATATCTTCTGAAATCATCTATGATCTCTTTTTTCAGAGTGCTACAGTTTTCATTGAATACACCTTTTACTTGTTTAGTTATGTTAATTACCAAGTATTTCTTTTTTTTTTGAATGCTAATGTAAAAGGTATTGTTTCTCCTCTTTCTCTCTCAGTGTGTTTGTTGTCTGTGTGGAGGGATGCTATTTGGACTTTTGTGTGTTGACTCTGTACCTGCTATGCTACTGTAATTGTGCATTAATTCTAGTAGCTTCTTGGTGGAGTTTTTTGGGTATTCCAAGCATGGTGCTCCATGCTTTTCTTGACTTCATGGTTTGTGAAGAGAAATCTGTCATTATTCTGATGGGTTTACCTTTAAAGGAAATCTATTTCTTTTCTCTAGCACCTTTTAGTATATTATTCTTCTGCTGGAATTCTGGAATCATTATTATTATTTCTCTGGGTGTGTTATTAGTAGGGTTGATTTTATTTGGAGTCCTGTATGCTTCAGCTAACTGATTTTTAGATTTTTTGCATATTTGGGAAGTTTTCTGCTATTACTTCTACCCATATTCTTTCTATAGCTTTTGAGTCAACTCCTTCTTTCTCATTGATTCCTATTAATCTCATGTTGTTCATTTTTGTATCATGTTGCAGATGTTGATTATTTTTTCCTGCATCCTAGCTGTTTTTAAGAGCTCCTTTCTTCACTTTTCACTAGCTGCAACTGTGTCTTCAAGATCTGAGACTCTATCTTCACTTTGGTTCTAACAGTTTTGCCAGCTTGTGATTGAGATTTTATGTTCTTGTATATCTCTTTGAATTTTTTTCATGTGATGTATTTCTTAGCTATATTGCTCATTCAGGAAATTTATCATTTTTGTTGTCTCTAATTTTTTATCAACATCCTTCTTAGTAGCATTTACGTCTTTCCTTATAGTTATACTTTCTTTCTCTACTTCAGAGATTGTTGCTGGTCTGATTTCCTCTATCCTTTTCTGCAGTTGTTTTTCCACTTCAGATGGTATGAATTCATGAATTCCTTTTTTTACTTGAGATGTTATCTCTGATCTGATTTGTTCTATACATTTCTGCACTTGTCTGTCTACCTCAGATGCTACCAATTCAGAGATTTTGGCTGCATGATTCTCATTTTGTCCATGGTAGGGTCTGCTGTATTTGTTCTGGGTGGGCTTGGGACCTGAAATTGCATCTTTCTCCTTCTGTTTGTATTACCTCTGCACTTTGGTGAAGCTATTTCATTAGTGCCTATCAACATTTGGGTCCAGTTCCACCACTCATGATCCTGTCCCAAGTATCTGGCTGGGATCTGGCTGCTGTGCTCAGTTTCTTCCCTCTGTAGCTGGGCTTGGGTGGCCAGAGGACGCACACTGGCAGAGAGATCCTACCTGGACCTGGGGCCGGTTGCAGAATTCCAGTGGCAGTCTGTGCAGAGGCACACATTGGTGCAGAGTTCCTACCTGGATGAGAGGTCAGCCTGGGCAGGCGAGGGCGGACTTCTGGTGGCTGTAGGGGCTGGCGGCACACACAGGTGGAGAGGTCCTACCTGGGTGTGGGCCCAGTCAGTCAATATGGGCAGGAGGGTGTGGATTTCCAGTGGCTGACAGAGAGGGGCCACATGCTGGCACAGAGTTCCTACCTGGGTCTGGGCCCACTATGTCAGCCTTGACTATTTCTTTCTTTTTTTTTAACCAGATGCAAAAGATATTTATTGTTAAATTCATTCTGTAGGAAATATCTAGAATAGATAAATCTTTTCATTTATTTATTTACTTCCATTGGTACATATTTGCTTATTGTATTCACAGGGAATTTGGGGGGTCTTCTAATAGAGTATTATGTCATCAGTAAGTGAGGATAATTTAACTTCTTCCTTTCCTATCTATATTCCTTTTATTTCTTTCCTTTGTTTTATTTCTGTGGTTCTGGAGACCCCAGAAGTGGACCCCAATCTCCTGCAAGATGTTACAGCACATGGTGAAAAGAAAGGCAAGGATCACATCGGATGGCTCAGAAGGCAGGCATCAGTGATCTTAAACTAATGAAGATCTAATACTGATGAGGGCAAATGGGAGAGATGGCAGGTTAATAAGAAACTTGTCCTTCACCCCGCCAGGTGAAGCCTTTATTTTATTATTATTACTCAGTTCTCAAGGAACCAGGATGTCTTCATTTGTTGTAATCTTGCCCTGGAGATTCATAGGTTCTGCATCACAGGACCGCTGAGACCTCACCCTGACAAGAGGCACACAGAGTTACGTTTCTGAACACCATAGCCAGCTCTCATGGTAAGCCTGAAGGCCTCAGACAAACACTAATCCAAGTTAATTATGAAATCATTTTCCCCAAAAAGTATATAGAATGGCCCTTGACACTCTGACTAATGTTTCCAGAACTATGTTGAATAAGAGTGTTGATTGTGATCATCCTTGTCTTCTTCCTGATTTTAGAGTGAAAGCTTTCAGTTTTAACCATTTAATATATGTTGACTGTTGGTTTGTCTTAGGTGGCTTTGATTGGATTGATAGAAAGATCTTGGATTCCAACTTTGGGGGAGTTTTTAATATCTTAAGTGGGTAGTGGACGTTGTCAACTGTTTTTTCTGCATCTGTTGAGATGATATTGTACATCTTGTCTTTGGTTTTGTTAATGTGCTGTATGACATTTATTGTTTTGTATATGTCAAACCATCTCTATATCCCTGGGATGAATCCTACTTGGCCATGGTGTATTACCTCCTGGTGTTTTACTGCATTCTGCTTGCCTGTACAGTGGTACCTTGGGCTCATAAACTTAATTCTTGATTCTAGCCAGAAAACTTGCTCCATGTATGTATATGCTTGCAATTAAGTTGCACCCGGAATCATGAAACAAATTCTGGAATGAGAATTATAGAAAGAATTAAGCTTGTGAGCTGAGGTATCACTGCATCTAAGGATTTTTGCATCTATGTTCTTTAAGGAGATTGGCCTGTAATTCTCCTTTGTGGTTCGATCCTTCTCTGGTTTTGATATTACGGTAATGTCTGATCTTAGGTATGACTTTGGGAGCCTTGACTGTTTCTTAGAAGAAGTTCCAATGTTTTGTTTTATTATTTATTTATTTGGTTTTTTTTTTGTTTTGTTTTGTTTTGTTTTTTTATTTGTATTTTTTATGGAAGGATCTACAGGGTATTCAGGGTCTCACTACTAGATCAGATTCATAGTGATCTACCTGTTTTATCCTCCCAAGAGTGGAATTACAGGCACGGGCCACCATGCCCAGTCCTAATTGCAGTCTCCGTACACCCTGGGCCTGGGAATCAAAACCCTGGCTCCTGTGCCTGCTTGAAGGTGCTTTAATCCAGGAAACTCCAGTCTTCATCTACACCTCACACATCATCTCCTGGCTTATAGAACAAACTCTTCAGCCTTCCTCCCATTATTGCAATGAGCTCTAGTCCTTTTATATCTGACTGGATCCTGCCAGTCTCCAGCACTAAGATATTCCTTTTGTACTCTTTCACAACTGACTCTGCATGCAGCCATTGTAAGTTTATTTAACAAATCCCTATTTATGTCTTACAGTAAATCTGGCCTTCTCCTAAGCACTGGCTGAAATGTATTTTGCTACTAAGAGTGACTCTTGAGAAATACAATTATTTGAATGAAATCTTTTAATGATGTTAGTGGATCTGGGATTTGGTTCTGTATTTCGATGAGACCTAAAGATACCAGTGTTTTCTACTAATGTGGGGAATGCTGGTAGTCCTTTTTATGAACTATTTAATGTGATATGGATCCACTTGATTATGGTAATTCACTAATTGTCAGAAAAGAAATTTAGAAACTCCATGTATGATACCTTTAAATATTTATGCAGAGTTGGAAATATAATGATGTTGGCCAGTTACTCTCTTAGCATCACTGTTCAATCTAAGAAGGAAAAAATGAGTTCAAAAGATGCATGGGAAATCTAAAATTTTCTAATAGTGAGGACAACTAAAGTAAAATAAGCATCTCTAAAATTTAAATTCCCAGATCTGGACCCACCATAATCATGTGTACACCATTTCCATTTAGTGATGGACTATTGCTCTGCATGTCCACTTTTATGACTTAGTGGATTAGATGATGCTCATCTCATGATAGGCAAGTCAGGTTGCATAGAAAGGTGGTGGTCTACAGTCAAGTATTAAGTTTCCACTGAGGCCCAGTAGCAGGTCAAGACCTATAGAAGATAGTAGAGCCTTGCTCCAAAGTCTTGAAGTCCTCCACTGTGATTCATATATGGGTACTTTTGAGAGACTCCAAGCAGCATCTCTAGTTGCTACTGATACTTCAAGCACCATTAGATTTACCAGGCCATATAGCCCCAGTGACAGAGTAAACAACAGCCTGGATTGTTGCAGAGCATTTTCTTATTCTGTGACCCACTCAAAATTAGATGTTTTGGGGGCCCGGGAGATAACTCAGTAGAATAAGTGCTTGCCTGGCAAGTGCAGGGTCCTGAGTTCAATCCCCAGTACTGGAAAAAAACTAGAAAATTTCCGAGTCATTCAGTAAATGGGCCTGAGTGAAAAACTGAAGGTAAGAATATGTTGCTTTTAAAATTCTAATAGGTTCAGTAGGCATTGTGCATTTTTTATTTGTATAGAAAGCCAGAAGCAGCAATTTATTTTTGACTTCAGAATGGATATGTCTATATGCCTCATACAACTAGACTCAGAAATTTCAGTGAGGTGGAGGGACCTTCAACTTTAGTCAGATTTACTTCCCATTCTCTGGCTCACAAATGTTTTATTAAGAAATTTAAAGTGGATGATACCTTCAATGTAATAGACCAGGGAGATAACCTGTGGGACAGAAAGATGATCAAGAGTCCTGTGAACTAAGTTATGACAGGTTTGGAAAGTTAATATAACAATGAAAGATTTTGCCGACCTTCCCACTTGAAAACAAATTGTTCCTAGTAATCCTTATCGATAGGTACAAAGAAGAAGGAATTTGCCTAAACATACCAAAGATCAGGAGATCTAGCAAGCTGCTCAAGCATGGAAAACACTTTTTATACTGTCAGATGTAATTAGTATCAACATTTGATTCAATTTATGGCAATCTAGCATCATTCTCCAAGACCTATCTATCTCCTAAACAGCCCACATGGAAGAGTTAAATGTAGATGTAGTGGGAAACACCACTCCTGCATCCTATCAAGTAAGATTGGCAGTGGAACTAATACCTGCAGTCTTTCTATGGATATGAGATCATGCTATGTGTACTATTTTACCAGGTAAATGCAACTCCACTTGGATTTTCCAACCGTAATACTCCTGACACTACAGGTGAAGAAACAAGTGTGAGAATTCTTCCAAGAACTAAATGTATCATTACAAATTATGTATTTGGGAACAAGGGAAATTACGAAGGGTGGATTCAAGGACATACTGGGCACATAGTCATGGTTGATACACTGTTTCAACTTGGAGAGTAGAAACTGAACTGCATCCTCCTGGTTGTACATCCTGGAGTGAAAAGGACACGTATTTAATGCTCTAGGATGTTATAGTTGTGTGAACTTAAAAAGTTTAGGTTAACCAAGTGACTCAGCAGGGGGTCTGGGTCCTCGATATTCATTCTGAGCCTTTGCAAGAAACAGACATAGACACTGTGTGAGTGCTACACACGCCTTGAGTGGGAATAGCCTGCTTACAGTATGAGCTGGGAAAAGAGACTTGTTTCCCCCGTTGTGCTCTTGCTGCTTTTGCTCTCCTCTGTCTCCTTCAAATGTTGCCCCTTGTCCGTGCCACACTGCCTTAGAGCAAGCTGATTATGGACTCACATATCCACAAATGAGCTAAATAATTGTTTTCTTCCTTAATTTTGTGGGTCAGGTATTTTGCCCCAGAAATCAGTAAAAAGTAACTAAGACACACTCTGAGTCAGAACTTTGTTAAAACTCCAGTGATTACCTAACCTCTAGCGGTCCTTTCCTCTTACTAAAGGGCCACAATGAAATTTTTTATTCCCTGGCAGCATAGTTAGCTCAGCAACAGTGTGCAGTAGTCCATAGAGTGTCTCATCACTTCCTTTTCTTCAATTTACAATTACCCTGGAAAAAGGCCATAGTACCTTTTAAGAAAGAATGGGAGAAAAATTTACTATACAAAAATCCTTTCTCAAAGGGGTTTTGCTTCCCCTTCATTCAAGGGTTTATGGGTTTGTGAACTGCCTCAATCCTGGGAACTGACTGAGGTGTCAAGATTTTTTGTCACTGTGCTTTGAAGTGTTTCCATTTGTCCTTAATTTACATGATTATATAAATCTAGTAAAAATTTAGTAGGGTTCTATCTAATTCAGCTTGGGATGCATCATAGCTAATCAATCCCAAATCTACAAGTGTCAGATCATTCTAGTCATTGTTCTGGTTCTTCTATTATGGTAAATGCATGTACCTTGCCTTTGACAATTAGATGCTGCTATTTGACACCTGCCACTCTGAGATTCAATTAAACCCATTGTTCTTAAGACTTCCAATTGAGTAAGTATAGTCTCCACTGTGAAGTCTGGCATATATACTGAAGAGCAATGACAGGGCTATTCTGTGTTGCTGGTGCTCCCATCACAAATCTGTTTCTGAAGGTTTTAGTATACGTTTTTGATGATGTTATGACACTTTTCTGGATTTTCCCACTGCTCAAAAATAACAAATAAATCATGAGTCCAACTAAGGCCAAAATGTTGTATATCATATGTGCGAAATTGTGATGAATTCAGAGCACTCACATAGTATTTGAATAAGTTAATATATATAAAATATCAACTAAGAAATACCTTTTGTCATAGTAAAGAACTACTAAGAATAAAACATAACAACAAAAAACATGACAAATCCCATTTCCCTCAGTTTCATTCCGCTCATCAACACTAAACGATGGAATTTCAGATATCTCTATATTTTGAGATAAGGTCTCCCTATGTAGTTAAGCTTTGAACTCACCATGTAGCCCATGCTGGTATTCCTCGTCTCCCCATCCAAAATGCTAGAATTCACAGTGTGTACCACCAAACCTGGTGAATATTAGCTATCTCTAACTTATTTATAGTGGGCTATTTTTGATCCATACTACCACCAAATAAACGATTAACACACTGTTTTACTTCACGAGCTACAAGATTGAATTCAGGATATCAGTTTAATAGGCACAGATTACCAAATGCAGCCTGATCCAGGTGTATGTAATTGTCAACATTGTCTCACACCTATAATATCCATTCCTACACTTGTATATCTGGCATTTTCTTGACTAGAAAACTCAAGAAGTTAAGAGAATAGTACACCACCTTATGGATCACATTAAATATCTCTACTTTAAGAGCCTCCTGCAATTTGAGTCTTGTTATAGGCCTACAAGCAAAAGTGAGTGGTGAGGGTATATCCTGAGTAATATTAGCATTATAATGACTGATCACCACTGGTAAATTTTGTCAGGGGGTGAGTGTGGGAATGATTCCACTACTGTGGGGAAGAAATCTTTTCCTGTGGCAAAATAATTTCATTAAAGTCTATGAGTTCAACACCCGTAGCTTCATCAGGATCCTCCAAAATATCTCCATCAATGTAGGGGCTGCCCATTCTTTCCAGATAAGTGTCCTCATCTTTATTTCAGATACCCAATGAAGCTGAGCATTATATTTATGCTGTATTTCAACCAAAAGAATTATGAGGGCCTGAAGGAGAATAGATTCTTTTTTGAGAACATATTTAGAAAATTTTAGATTATTTATGTGTGCTTTAGCTGAGAATTTAAAGATACGAATACCTTAGTTTCCTTTATTAAGTTATGCTAATCATCAGAAAATTTTAATTTCCTATGCATGTTTTAAACTCACCATAATTCTTCATAGATCGATGCAGAAATTCTCAGAGCAACCTGCCAGAATAATTTTACCCACTCTACAAAAATGTATCATATGTGGAGTAGCTAAATCCCTTAAATGACACAAGCGATGAATTAGGGTAATCAAACAGATGTACACTGCATACTACTTAGAAAATTTTACATCAAAGATTGTCAGTACTTTTCATATCATTAGGAAAGACTATGACATTAGAACTCATAAAATAACAGAGACATCTTCAGAAACTCATAAGCCATTAAATAATCTCTTCTATAAAATTGTTTCTCTAGATCTACTCCTGTTATGAAAATCTGTACCAGTCAGTGCTTATGATAGAAACATTTAATACAAGGTATATAAATATATGAAGATATACAAGATAAGGACACTAACGGCCTGCACAGACAGGTGTGGAAAAATACAAAAGGATATCTGCACTGGAGATTGGAAGAATCCAGTCATAGATCAAAGGCCTGGAATACACTGTAGTGTACCAGAGAAGTCAATATCAGGGGGACAAGGACCTATGATTGAGCATTGTGCGTGCAACGAGGAGACAATATTGAAGTTTAAGGGGAATACTAGAGGTCCTCAAGGAAACTGGAGTAAACCCCTCCTTCTTTGTTTCCCTTTTACTGGGTTCAAGATATAAAAATATTGGTTGGTGCTACTCAAACCCAGGGGAGATGTTCTGTCCTCAGTAATTCTCTTTAGTCACACTCAGAACTGTACCAATCCAAGTTAGTTGGGTTTTTCTAACTCAAGTTGACACAATCAGTTATCTATCACAACAGACAACTCACACGGAGAAGATATCGAAATGCCCACAGTCTTACTCCTCTTATCTTTTCTTCTGTCTCTCAGCTTATACCTGTGGTCTCATGGGAGTATACCAGATGATCTCTTAGGGAAAGAGAATCCTAGGGACTTGGTTACTGATAATTCCACATGTTATGCATACATTACCCACAAGTGAATAGCTGCAGCATTATATCCCCTTTCCAGGACATCGGTGAAGGACTGTGGTGAAGGGAAAGCTTAAAAGCCAGCAGAACTTTGGGAAGTAAACCTAATAGTACATTTTACCTGGCTGGAGAAATGGCCAGATATGTGACTGTATACTGATTTATATGCTGTGCCAGTGGTCTGACAGGAGGGTAGGAGATTAGAAAGAACATGACTAGAAAATTTGTGACAAATGTATTTTAGGAGAATATGTGTGTTTATATTACTGAGGGGTGGGCAGATAGCTCATTAGAATAAACTCTTACCTGTCAAATGCAAGGATCTGAGTTCAAACCCTCATTCCATAAAAAAAATAGCTCTAGTGGGCCAGGGAGATAGCTCAGTAGAATAAGCACTTTCCTGGCAAGTGCAGGCTCCTGAGTTTAATCCGTGGTACCACAATAAATCAGTCAATCAATCAATCAATAACTAAGTAAATAAATCACTATATATGGTTAATTAATTTAAAATATCTGTATCACACATAAACATCTACCAAAAGTGACCTCACCAAAAGAGGACTTTAATAATTATAAGATAGGATGATCTATTCTACAGATAGTGATGAACCTCTTTCTTCTGCCATCCCTATAATTGACAAAAGTGACCATGGTGGCAGGGATGCAAGTTATGCATGGGCTCAACAACACGGACTCCTTTTCACCAAGGCTGGTCTGGCTATAGCCAATGTTGAATGTCCAATATTTTAGTGGCAAAGACCAACACTGAGTAACAAATATGGCACCATACCATATTTATGATCATTCTGATCATACCATACCATGATTATCCTGCAAATAGGTGCTAAGCTTATTATGTTGAACTGTTTCATTATGGAAAGAAAAACATATTGTCCTTTCAGGTATAGAAACTTATTCTGAATATGGATTTCCATTCCCTGCATGTGACGCTTCTGCCAAGTCTACCAATCATGGAATTACAGAATGCCTTATCCACCATCATAGAAACACAAGGAACAAAATTTACAGCCAAAGAAATGGGGCAACAGGCTCATCCTCATGGGATTTCCTGGCTTTCCCATGCTTCTCACCATCAAGAAGCAACTGGATTGATATAAAAGTGGAATGATCTTCTGAAAATACAGTGTCAGCTATGTGGCAATAGCTTTTAGGGCTGGATCAAAGTTCTTTGAAAGGCTGTATAGGTTTTGATTGAGCACCCACCATATAGTAGTGTTTCCAATAGCCAGGACTCATTGGTGCAGGAATCAAGGGATGGAAGTGGGAATTTTTCCCACTCACTAGACTTACCCTAGTAATCCTGTAGTGAACATTTGCCTTCTGTCCCCATAATTTTATGCTCTTCTGAAACAGACTTAAATGGGATACTGCAGTGAGCCCTAGGATTCTGAGCCCTTTGGCCTCCTGAAACAAACTTGAGTGGGATACTGCGGTGAGCCCTAGGATTCTGACTGTTGACTGGACCTTATGGTTTACAGGACACAGAGAGCCCTTTTGCCTTTTTCCACACTTTCCTCCACAGGTGGCCATTTTAAGACTACTTTGTAAATTTTATGTATTTAGTTATTTTACAATAAATTTATTTCTATAGTAGTTACTGACAGATATGGGCAAAGATTAGAGAATTCGTTCATGACAGGCACTCTCGTAAGTTACAGAAATATCACACTCTACATGCATTGTTATTTAAATCCCTATGGCTTATATTCAGTACATTTTTTTCCTCATTTCACAGGAGAGGAAGTAAAACCAAGGAGAAGTTGAGAATCTGGACCAATCACACATCTAGTAAATGGAAGAATAAGATTTCAATTTACAGTCTTGCTTCAAAATCCATATTGCATTTAGCCATTATCTTTTACTGCATTCCTAAAATCCATACCCTCATGAAATTTATATTTTAGGAGGAAATTTCAGTTGTTCTGAAAGAAAAACGAAAAAAAAAACCTAAAAAATATGTCATACTAGATCTAATTAAGGCTACAAAGACTGCAAACAAGATTAATAGATATTTTAGACATTATTGTCAGCAAAAGTCTCTCCAGGTATTGTAGCAGAGAGAATCCCCAATATAAAGGTCAGGAGAAAGACTACAAACAGGGAAAGAGTCAAAGTAGTGTTTTTGAGGCAACGTCATGCTTGTCTTATAAAAAAAAAAGGCAGGGTTCAGTGGAATGGGCTGAGCAGCAATACCTTGCTGAGATAAGCTGAAAAATAAATGGAATCTTATAAAATCTGCTGATGAATTGAGATTTTATTTTAAGCAAGGGAACAACATGATCTGGAAATCAGTATGGAGAGACCTCAAAAAACTAAAACTAGAAATTCCATTCCACTAAGTTATTCCAATTCTAGTTTTCTTTTTCCTCTTAGAGATAATGATATCTCTTTATGTACATAACATTTTACAGTGATACATATATACCCATGTTTATAGCACCGCACTGTAATAGTTAAATTTTGGAAATAAATTATATGTCCTTAAACAGATGACTAGATAAAGAAAATATGGTATTTACACACAATAATATTTATGTGCTCTGTCATTAATAAGGATAAACTTGGATTGTTTCTGGGGAAATTAATGCATCTTGACAGCACAATGTTGATTGAACTAAGTCAGACATACAAGCTTAAATATTATATTATTTTTCTTACATGAGAAAATACCAAAAATAGATAATGAGACATAGGAAAAGAGTTCTTTTATAAAAATGAGTGGGATCATGACTGCTTCCTTGTTAATTTCATGGAAGAATTTGAGGAGTATTGGGGTTATATTTTCTGCAAATTTCAGGGGTGAATCCATCAGGACCTGGACTTTTCTTTTTTGATAGTGTTTTTTTTAAATTACATTTTGTATTTCATTGACTGTTATTGGTTTATTGAGGGTTCTTACATTTTCTTGATTCAGTTTTGGTGTATTGTATCCTGCTAGGAATTGGTCCATTTCATCTGTGTCTTCAATTCTGTGAGAGTAAAGATTCTCAGAGTACATATTAATGATCTTTTTAATCTCCACTGGGTCTGTGATAATTTCACTTTTTCATTCCTTATTGATTGAATTTGGCATTTTTCTTTTCTCTTTTTGATGAAGCAATCTTCCCAAAATGATTACTGGGGGTAAGAATTATACTGATACTAAAAACAGAAAAAGATGTACCTAAATAAGGGAACTACAGACCAATCTTATGAACATAGGTACAAAAACCCTCAATAAAATCCTAGAAAATTGTGTACAGCAAATCATTAAGAAGATTATACATCATGACCAGGTAGGATTCATCCGAGAAATACAAGGTTGGTTCAACATACACAAATCTATCAGTGTAATACACTATAGCAATAGATTCAAATCCAAAAACCACATGATGCAGAACAGGGTTTTGACATAGTCAAAAAGTCATTCATGTTCAAAGGCCTGTGCCAAATTGGAATAGATGGCCTCTACCTCAATCTGATAAAAGCCATCTGTGATAAGCCAATGACTAGCATAGTTCTAAAATTTTATTAATTTTATTTAATTTTTTGAAGAGCCAGCTTTTTGATTCATTAATTCTTTGTGCTGTTTTCTTTGTCTCAGTTGAATTAATTTTTACTCTAATCTTTATAATTTCCTCCCATCTTCACACTTCATTTCCTAGATGATCTAGGCGCAGCATTAGATTATTTATTTGTTTTTGTTCTGCTTCCTTAATGTGTGAGTTCACATCCATAGATTTCCCTGTATGAACTGTTTTTATTGCATCCCATAAGTTCTGATATGTCAATTTTTAATTTCCATGAAATTATAGATATTGTTTAATTTCCTGTTTACTATTGCTCTTTATTTATTTATTTGTTTGTTTGTTTGTTTGTTTGTTGGCAGGACTGGGGTTCGAAGTCATGATTTTGCACTTGCCAGGCAGGCACTTGTGCCAATGAGCTATCTCCCCAGCCCCTAATTTCTTGTTTAATTTAATCTGTATCCGATTGGTTGCTGAGGAAGGTGCTTTTTAACTTCCATGTATTTCTGGGGTTTGTTTGGCATTAGTTTTGTCATTTATTTCCAGTTTCATTGCACTCTGATCAGATAATAAGCATGGGATAATCTGTTTTCTTGCATACACGTAAGACTGACCCATGGACTAGCATGTAGTCTATTTTAGAAAATCTCCCATATGTAACTAAATAAAATATGTATTCAGAAGAGTTTGGGTGGAAAACTTTGTTTAGCGTTCTTTTCACTAAACACCATTGCTGCAAGTTCTGGTTGGGTTCTGCTACTTATTTGCTAATTTTTTTGTCTATTTGACTAATCTTTTTTGGATAAAGTGGTGTTAAGGTCTCACGTTAAGATTGTGATATTGGATATCAGACTGTTCATGTACATTGAGAAATGTCTTATATAGCTATATGCTCCCATGTTGGATGCATACACATTTATGAATGTTACCTCTTCCTCTTGATTTTTTCCCTGAACCAGTATATAGTGGCCTTCATTATTTTGTTTGCTCAATCTTGGTTAGAAGTTCACATGCTCTGCAAACAGGACTGTTACCCCTGGTTTTTTCTGAAGTGCTGGATCATGTAGTATTATTTTTCATCCTTTGACTTTCAGCCTATGAATTTCTTTATAAATTAAGTGTATTTCTTTTATACAGCATATTGTTGGACTTTGCTTTCTAATCCACTATGCCCGTCTATTTCTTTTAACTGGAGAATTAAGTCCACTGACATTGATGGTTATAAATGACATGTATTTAGTGGTGATTGACATTTTTAGCCTATTATTGTTTACCCCTTTTTCTCCTATGTTTACTTGGTTGTCTTATTTGGTGGGTTCTTTCTGTTTTCATGTGTGGAGTTCAAGTTATTTTGGTCCCTCTCTAAAATATTTTTAGTAGTCTCTTTAGGGTTGTGTTATTGTTTGTGTATAGGTGTCCGCCCAAAACTTCATGCAGTCATTGGTTGGCTTCAGGATTATTGTGGGTGTAGGTGCTGCACCTCCCCTGGGGCAGGTGATTTGTATTTCAATGTAAAGAAGAAAGAGAAGTTAGCTGCTTTAGCTACTGTTACCTCTCCCTTGCCTCTCTGGCTCTTACCTGCCACCATGAAAATTTGGCCTCTGCCATGTGCTACTCTGACTTGGTGCCAGCTGAGTATGGACTGAAACCTGCAGTAACTGTGAGCGAAATAAACCTTTCCTTCACTCATTTTGTGTGTCAGGTTTCTGTTCCAGTAACCAGAGAAGAGCTACTAAGACAAAATTTGGTACTCGGTGTGGAGCCATTGCTGTGATTAACCTGACCATTTGGATTACAAGTTTTTGCAAATGGCTTATAGGAAGATTTTTGGAGAAATACACTACTTGTGAAGAGCTGGAAAAACTTTGCCCCTAGTGCAAGTAAGTTCTGGTCAGAGCTCAGAACACAAGACTGAGAGAAGGCCTGCCTGAAAAGACTAGACTGAGAAGGTTTCTGCTGGGAAGAAGGACTTCACTGGTTGTTGGACTCCAGATGATTTGTGCTATGGCTTGGCTGAAAGTCTGTCTGAATTTTGCTCATGCCCAGAGGCTTTGCTTAAGACTGAGATTAAGCATGCCAGACTGATTAATCTTTCAAAATATATTTCAAAGCAACCAAATGATGGAGCGATGACATTGTTGCTATTAGGGGCTTTTAGCCAGATTTATGTTGCAAATCAAGAGCAAGGAGCACAGCAAGATCCCTCAAAATGTGAGTTTAGCCAGAAAGGAAGCACCAATAGCCATGAGGACTGCAAAGACAGAGCTAAGAGTATCTCCATAGCTGAGAAGGAATCAGAGAAAGGAAAAGATGGCCTGAGGGCATCACAGGAGGCAGAATATCTCCACCATTCACAGCTTCAGAATTGCAAAGGTCAGAGATTTTGCCTTGAGGGGAAAGCCACTGAACCTCTTGTTCCAGAATGGCAGAGGTGTCAGGTGGTTGCAGTAGGTTGCAGAATGGTGCTGGCAGGGAGAATGTATTCCCCTGAATCAGGGTCAAAGTGTTCGGTAATCTAGGTATATGGCCCCTACATCCAAGAGAAAGGAAAGCCTGATTTTTCCTGGGATGGAATCCCCTGCCTCTGCACATTTCTAAGTAGGTACCTTAATCCACTGAGCTATTTCAATGGACCTGGATGTTTAAATAAGGAGCAAAATGAAGGAAAAATTATTAAAGATAGATCTTCCTCAATATCCATTTCAAAGATCTATCTAGGTCGATCTATCTCAAATGGAAAAGGCATCAAGTGCTAGAGACACTGGTTGGCAAGGGGATAAAAATATATTAAAATCTGTTATGTGTATGCACTAAACAGATATACTCATTAAAAGTTATATAGTTTTTTATGAGAAATTCAAAAGTACAAATTAATTAGGAAGTAAAATACAGACATTAAGAAACAGAGGGACTCTGACCCGCCTGCCAGACGTCTCGGGTCCACTCGCCTGGACATTCCGCCCTGCCTACCAGATGTCCCGGTCCACTCACCTGAACATTCTGGCTCACTGGCCTGAACACTCCCACCCGCCTGCCTGAACACTGCAGCCTGCCTACCAGACGTCTCCTGCCTGCTCCCCTGAGGTCTCCAACCCACTCGCGTGAGTATTCCTGCTGACCTGCCAGGTGTGTCTGGCCTGCCTGACATGTTATACCTACTCTGGCCCACTGTAAAAGCAGCAGACCCAGAAGCTAGGCCCAACATGTGACTCAGATCTTCAGCCAGATACAAGAATAGGCTGTCCAGCATCAGGCCCACCACCTGAGTCAGACCTCAGGCTCCACGCAAAGTTAGCCTACTCAGCAGCGAGGCCCCCCAGTTGACTGAAACCTCCCTACCCAGGGCTAAAAGAAGCTCAGCTGACCCACCAGCCCAGACTGAACCACTAACCCATGGGCATGCAGTCCTGCACCAAAGGTCATTGCTATACAGAATGATAGAGACAAAGAGCAAAATGCAATCTCAGGTCCCAAACCCACATGTAGCAGATACAAGAGGCACTACCCTACAAGAAAATGAGAATCATGCAGATGAAATCTCTGAACTGATAGCTTCTGAGATAGACAGACAAGTACATAAACATATAGAGCAACTCGGATCAGAGATAACATGTCAAGTAAAAAAAGAAATGTGTAAAAAAATAGACTATGATGTGGAAAAACAACTGCACAAACGTATAGAGGAAGCCAGGGCAGAAATAACCACTGAAGTTAAAAAAGACATGTCTAAATTAATAGCATCTAAAGTAAGGGAACAACTACAGAAAGGTAGAGAGGAGAACAGAGCAGAAATGAACTCTGAATTAGAGAGAAAGAGAGGATAACTCTAAGAGAGACTTTACTACTATTAAAGAAGATATTAATAAAAAATTAGAGGAGAATAGAAAAATGATGGACTCCCTGAGTGAACAATATAAGCAATAGATTGCATGAAAAGTTTGAAAGAGATATACAAGAAAATAAAATCTTAATCACAAGCTGGCAAAACCATATGAACCAAAGTGAAGATAGAATCTTAGATCTTGAAGACACGGTCACAGCTAGTGAAAGGATCTCTTAAAAACAACTAGGATACAGCAAACAACAATTCAAAATCTGCAAGATGATGCAAATATGAGCAACGTGAGATTAATAGGAATTAAAGAGAAAGAAGGAGTCAATACAAAGGATATAAAAAGAATATGGGCAGAAATAATAGCATAAAACTTCCCAAATATGAAAAAGAAAACCCAATTAGACATACAGCTAACTGAAATATACAGAACCCCAAATTACATCAACCCGACTAAAAACACATTCAGATATATAATAATCAAGATTCCAGAAATCCAGCAGAAGAATAGTATACTAAAAGCTGCTAGAGAAAAGATACAGATCACATTTAACAGAAAACCCGTCAGAATAGCAGCAGATTTCACTTCACAAACCATGAAGTCAAGAAGAGCATGGAACAGAGTGCTTCAAGTCCTCCATGAAAACAAATTTCAACCCTGACTGCTATGCCCGACAAAACCATCTGACAAGTATGAAGGAGAAGTGAAATATTTCCACGACAAGGAACAACTAAAGAATTTCATGAAATCAAAATCAACCATACACAGCATACTAAAAAAAATATTTTAGAGAGGGACCAAAAAGACTCAAACTCAAGAAATGAGAACAGAAAGATCCCACAAAATAGGCTACTCAATGAAACACAGGAGAAGAACAGGTAAACTGCAGTAAGTAAACATCATGTCAATCATAAGTCAACATATCTCAATTATAACCATCAATGTACATGGACTCAATTCTCCAGTTAAAAGAAATAGACTGGCAGAGTGGATAAGGAAACAAAATCCAATAATATGCTATATATAAGAAACACACTTAACTCATAAAGAAACTCATAGGCTAAAAGTGAAAGGATGGAAAACAATACTACATGCTCCAGCACCTCAAAAAAAGTAGGGGTAGCAATCCTGTTTACAGACAGTCTAAACTTCAAACCAAGACTGATTACACAAAATAAAGAAGGCCACTACATATTGGTTAGGGGAAAACTTTAACATGAAGAGGTAATATTCATAAATATGTATGCACCCAACACAGGAACAGGAAGTTATAATAAGGCAAACCTTAACGGACATGAAAAATCTAATATCCAATACCACAATCTTAACAGGAGACCTTAACACGCCCTTATCCAAAAAAGATGGGTCAAGCAGACAAAAATTAGCAACAAAGCAGCAGAGCTGAACCAAAACATGGAAAAACTGGACTTAGTGGCCATACAGAGTGTTCCACCCAACCACTTCAGAATACACATTTTTTCAGCTGTGCATGGAACATTTTCTAAAATAGACCACATATTAGTCCATAGGTAATGCTTAAGTATATGCAAGAAAACAGAAATTATCCCATGCATATTATCTGACCATAGTGGAATGAAATGGGAAATAAATGACAACAGAAACCACAAGAACCCCAGAAATACATGGAAATTAAACAATACTCTTCTAAACAACCAGTGGGTTACACATGAAATTAAACAAGAAATTAAACAATATCTTGAATTTAATGAAAATTCAAACACAAACTACCAGAGTTTATGGGACGAAATGTTAGCAATTCTTAGGGGTAAATTTATAGATCAAGAAAAAAGAACGGGAACAAATAATACTCTCCTGGAGCACCTCAATCGACTAGAAAAAGAAGAGCAAATGAAATCAAAAGCCCAAAGATGGGAGGAAATTATAAAGATCAGAGCAGAAATTAATTCAATTGAGACAAAGAAAACAATACAAAGAATTAATGAATCAAAAAGCTGGTTCTTTGAAAGATGAAATAAAATTGATATGCCCCTGGGGAACCTCATCAAAAAGAGGAAAGAAAAGACTCAAATTCAAGCAATAAGGAATGAAAAGGGTGAGATTACTACAGACACAGCGGGGACTCAGAGGATCATAAATAACTACTTTGAGAATCTTTACTCTCATAGAATTTGTTGTGGTTTATGTCTAGTTGTCCCCCCAAAGCCTCATGGAGTCACTGGGCAGGGACTTCTAGAGTTTGAGACTTGATCCACGATCCCTGGGATTATAGGTTTTAGTACTGATGGGATTATGGGTGGAAGTACTTCTGGGATTATGGGTGTAGCCTAGGGCGGGAGCTAAGGTGGAGA
>PVJA010030608.1:0-25652 GCA_004027025.1 Myocastor coypus
AAAAAAAAAAAATGGAAAACAGAAAACTACACTGACTCTGGAAATTAAGAACAAAAACTGGAACAGTGGCAAGTGAATATCTGGCTATGGTGAGTCTCAGTGCTATCACTACTAAATACTGACATTCAGAATTTACTTAAGTTCCAATCAAACCTAGGCTTTGTCATGGATCCACGCACTGACTTTCCTAAGAAGCACTTTCTTCAACAGCTCTGGTTGTGAGGTAAAGTCCAAAATACTCCCTGCTTTCCTCTAAGACCATCCTGGTGGGAAGACCTAGGCTGAGGGAGAATCTTCTCCTGGCAGCCACAAGTTGAGGTTCAGTGCTGCCTGAGTTCTGTAGTCATGAAAGAAAAGAGGCACATTTTCCAAAGTAATACTTTTCTGCCATCTCTTCAGTCTTTTAATGCAATGGTTATACATATTTCAGACTGTGGTTTTCAGGAAAGGCAAAATGAAAAATGAACTTATCTTAAATGTTGGGTAATGTTTAACTCCTTACAAGCCTTTCCCTTTCCTTTTCCTTTTCCCTTTCCCTCCCGCCCTTTCTCTTTTTTCTTTCCCTCCCTCCCCCCTCCCTTCCTCCCTCCCTCTCTCCCTCTTTCCCTGTCTCTCTCTAGAGACTATCATAGCAATGTTCCTGCCTCTGTCTCTCATACTGGGATTATAGGCACGTACCACCACGCCCAGTTTGGGGGTCAGCACAGCGCACTCGGGGTTCCAGAATCAGCATAGTACACAGTACCAAGGATCTAATTCAGGTCCTCAGCTATCTCCCCAGCCCCTGAAGTATTCTTGCTATTCCTATGCAATAATTTTTCTTAAGGTAACATAGCTCCACATTTCTCTATGAAAGCAGTTATGTTAGGTAAAATTTTACATATCTTCTCCTGAGAAAAATTGGAAATATTGTAAAGAAAAAGTAAAAGCTGTGTTCTGAGGAGGCAAGAATCTTAATGTTGCTCAGTTAAAAAATAAATACAAAGGATAGCAAACAAATATTAAAGATTATGTTAATTTGGAATAGAGTCTGGCAACTTCATAACATGTTAAATTTAGGTTTATTTACAATATGATCCAATAATTCTGTTCCTAATATGGCCAAGAGAAATGAAAACATGCATGTACACAAAAATTGATACAAGAATGTTCAAAATTGATACAAGAATGCTCTGGAATGCTGAGGCAGGACTGCAAGTTTGACTCTAGCCCGGACAACTTAGCAAAGACCCTATCTCATAAAGGAGGAAAGGAAAGAAGAGAAGAGGGTAGGAAGGGAAGGACAAGGAATGTAGCTAGGTCTGGATGTAGCTCCACACGAATGTCCTGGGTTTGATCCCTAGCACTAGGCAGGTAGGCAGGCAGGTAGGTGGGCAGGTGAAGGGAGGGAAGAAAAAGGAAGAATACCACCTCAAAATTAGGCTAGGGGTACAACCCAGCATACAGCACTTACCTAGTGAGCACGTACAAGACCCTAGGTATGATCCTCAGCACCACAAAGAAGAGAAATAAAAAACAAAATGGAGAGAAGGGAGAGGGGAAGGGGAAAGGGAAGGGGAAGGGATAAAGAAGAGAAGGTAAGGGAAAGGGGAAAAAGTCCTCCACAGATATAACCAGTACATTACAGAGACTGACATCATATACGAACTGGTCATTTGTACCAGATTCATGTGTTTCAAACACATACTGATAAAATTAAATACAAAAACAAAACAAACAAACAAAAATACAGACTCTCTTTCTGCAAAAGAGGAAATGTTCCAGAGGAAAAATTAAGGTTTAGAAAAATTACAATTTTTTAAAAATACCAGTTTTTGGATCAAAATCACTTTATTCCTAGAATGTTATAGCTTACAGACCAAGAGTACAACCAAACTAGACATCATTTTACAAAGAGTTCTAATCCTGTCTCACTCAAAGCTCCAAAGCAGAGAACAACTTTGAGGTCAACTATTTAAGAGAAGCAAAATCTAAGAGTATTCTCAAAAGGAGCTTAACAAAATACATTCCAAGGTTGGCAAGATAGCTCAGCACACTAAGTGCCTGCTTAGGTAAGTGCAGGGACCAGGGTTTAAGCCCAGGCACCACATGCTGTGGTGAGCAGGCCACCAAGAATGTGGTGCAAGCCTGTAAATTTAGTGTTGGGGAGGCTGAAAACTGGAGAACCACTATGAGTCCAAGCTGTGTGATGATACCCTGTACAAACTACATTTTTTTTTTTTAAATTCTAGAATATATCCCTCCTGTTGTTAGTAATATGATGAAATACCCATACAAAAAAATACCAGAAGATTTTATCAGATTTGACACTTAATTCAGAAAACTAATATAACTACTTAAGTATCCACAAGCAATTAACAATACCAATATAAGGTACTATAACTAGTTTGCAAATTACCTTCCCTTCAGTACCTTTAGGTCAAGCATGCTAGGAATTTTGGCCTATTTTAGAGAATGAAAGAACCAACCTTTAACACTTTCCCAAGGTTGTCCAATTAGCTGGTGGCAGAACTAGGACTCTGACAAAATTCCTTTGGTTCCAGATCCCAGTAATAATGTGGCTCTCACTTAGCTGACCAATGACACTCTAACTGCCTTCTGTTCTTCAAGTGGATGTTACTGCAGAATCTGACTTTGATAATGTCACAGTACATCTTTACCAATGAGAAGGAACGCTGGACTTTTGAATACTTCTTGAATATATCCTTCCCTTTTTTAACTTCTTAGAATGAGCAATTCATTTTAGGTATATTGTCTCCAGGTACCAGCAGGATGTTGTCAAAGAACTAGGCTGAAGTAAAAGGTATGAGTTTTCTTTACTTTGCACTTACCCAAAATGTTACCACAATTTATAACTGGAGATATTCACATGTTACAAAGTTTAAATAGCTAAACATAAAGCCAAAACTTAAGCAAATTTTAAATAACTGCAGGGCCAGCCAAATAAGCTCAGCAGATTAAAGCGTCTGCAAGCAAGCACAGAGGCAGGGATTTAGATCTCTTGCCCTGCCATGCAGGCCTGGCCCCTGGGGCACACTGAGATGGCAATTCAGACTGCGCATGGTGGCACACACCTGTAATCCCAGCTCTTGGGAGGCTGTAAACAAACTACAAGTCTGATCTAGTAATGAGACCCTCAGCACCCTGTAGACCCTTCCCTAAAATACAAAATAAATAAATAAATAAATAAATAAATAAATAATTGAAACTTTAAAATAAAATCCTTTCTACAAGTCTTTAAAATATCTTTTATAATGTACTAATAAATTCTATAAATACTGTTCATTGTAATTACACCTAAAACACATGTGCTGACTATAATCTTTACAATTCACCCTGAGTTACTTAACTATGAAACTCCCAGAGCAGTTCATTCTCAAATGATTTTAAGTTCTAAAACCTGTAATATGTCTTTGCTGAAGCAGCCCCCTTTTATGTAATTTCCAGTCTTGCCTGGCTACCTGGAGCCCTTCCAACCTTTTTTCTGGCCTTAGGTTCTATTTCCTATTTCTTCTTCACTACCCCAAAATTCTGGGACAAAGTTACTCTTTTCATTTGCTAATGTGTACTGGAAGCCAGAAAAACCTTATTTTCTTCATTTGAAGGAGGTGAGAAATTTTCTCTATAGTTATCATCACCCTGGGAATACAACAGAACCATTCCCATTTCTCTTAACTGGCTTTATCTATAGGCTCTGGTTTCATTCTCTTAAACAGCAGTCTTTTTTGGAAGGCTACCTGAGCTACATGTATGGAGTACATTCACTAGAAACTTGAAGAAAAAATGAAACAATGTTCTTCACAAAAAAGGCTAATGAAATGTAAAAAAGGTTCTCCTGGAACTTGACAGAATAAAGTTTCATCACCTCTCACAAGTAAAAGCAGTAAGGTCATATACACAAGGTCCAAGAATACCTATTGCTTAAAAATCTGAGAGCAATTTAAATTACAAATTTTATTTGGGAATCTATATTTAAAGAAATAATTGCTACAGACTGTTCTATGAAAGTTTAATTATAAAAGATGCCTTCCAACTTTAGATAAATAATCTCTGCCTTCATGAAAGATGGTATCACTATCTGACAGATTAAGAGTAGCTCAATCCTGGAGCCACTTTATTTGGTTAACTTCTTTATGTGTCAGTTTCTCTGTTCTTAAAAAAATTTAATTAATTAATTAATTAGGTACAGGGTCTTGCTATATAGTTCAGACTTGTAGTGATCTTTCTGTCTCAGTCTTCCCAGCCCTGAGATCACAGCCATACGCCACCATGCCTGGTTTCAGGGCTCATGGTACACCCGGGATTCTGGGGCCAGCACAGCATGCAGTATCAGCATTCAAACTTGGGACCTTGTGCTTGACAGGCAGGTGCTTACAGCACTAGCTATCTCCCCAGCCCTCAGTTTCCTTACTAATAAAATGGGAATGACACATAACACTGTGTTTACTATGTTGACTATATGAGTTATATATGTCAAAGCTATCGAAACAGAGCCTGCCATATGCAGTGAAGCATTCAGCAGATAACATTATCACCATTCCTTATCCTTCCTCTACTGTTCCAAGTTGGTATAGCTGGGCATAGTAGTGCATGCTTAAAATCCCAGCACTCAAGATGCTGAGGCAGGAAGATCTCCCTGAATTCAATGGGCAGCCTAGGCTCTGTAGTAAGTTCCAGGCCAGCCTGAACTGCAAAGTGCAAACCTATCCTCCACCCCACCCCCCAAAAAAAGAAAGTTGGTGCATTCACTTAGATGAACTTGCAGGTAATTTCACTCAGGCTGTGTGTCATTGGGATGTGATGGCACATTTCCAAGGCTTTTCCAGCAGAGGCAGAACTGATACAATCACCTGCAGCCAGGTCTGTATACCACCTGGAGGGTCCTCTACTTCAGCCTCTTCATCTGTTACTTACACCTAGCTATTATCCTTCTTTCAGAACTGACTGCACACAGTCAAGAGACGGGAGGTTTCAGAGAGGACTGAGGGCTGGACTAAACAGGATGTATGGTATACTACTACCACCTGATCCACATTCAGGGTCAGCGCATGGCAGGTGCAAGAATGTGCAGCACAAAGTATTAATTTCAGTGGGAGAGAGCACAGAAGCAGGGTAGTCAGACCTAGATAGTATACCTGTCTCACTCCTCACCATATCTTGGAGCTGCAGTAAACAGAGAAGACTTGGCTGCTCTTCAGCTCAAATATCCTGCCTTGCAAGCTCCTTACAGACATGCTCATGTGTGGGAAAGCATTCAAACTTACACCCAACAGGTAAACCAATAGAATTTAGAGAGTTAGGTTCGGTCATTCACACTGTTATGTCCAAGTATACATGCTTTAAAAAAACAGTAATTTTTATCATCTTTTCATAGTGACATGTGATTGGACAGAAGCTTTATATCAATGCTGCAGAATGTGAGGGGTAAGAAAGACGTCATGAATCACTTTAAAATTCTGATAAAAACTACAAACCTTCTGACCCTTAGAAAACTACTGATGTACATACATACAGATTGAGCCTGTTTACAAAAGAATCACCAATCTTCCAAGCATGGCGCCTCTTGAGTACATGGACCTGGCTTACAGTTTCTTTCTAAATACATTTGGTCCAGATTTTCAATGGCGGGGCAATACATTACTGATACATAGCTTTATTGAGTGCCTCACTGTCTGCAAATACTTAAATGCTGATAGTCTCAGAATCCTGAGAAAAGCTTTTGTGAGGTAAAACATTTCTTCCCTCAGTACAAGGGTCTATATAGCACACATGTTGATGACTTATCTACTTTACTAATCCAGACCTCATGGACAGTTTTTTTTTTTCCTTGAAGGGGCACATAGTCAGAAAGAGAAGGGGTGGCTATAGCTTGCCTGGTAGCAGAGCTTGCCTTTGGGGAGGGGATTGGAGCAAGCTAGCAGCACCCACTGCTCAAAGAAGAGGAAATAAATATCTGGAGGGGAATATCTTGTGGAGACACCAAGGGAACACATTCTGCTCAGAGCGGCCAAGGTGCTAGAGGTGAGTTTTGATTGACTGATTGATTGATTGATGGATGGATTGATTTGGTGGTACTGGGGATTGAACTCAGGACCTCACACTTGCCAGGCAGGCACTTATTTTACTGAGCTATCTGCTCAGCCCCTGAAAGATCTTTTCAACTGTTAAGTTCATCCTTCTCTTTGAGCACCAAAAGAATATGCAGATGCTATTGGACCGTCAAACAGGAATTCTGAAGAAAAAAGCAACTGAGGAAATGGATAGCCACTAATGGAAATGGTTCTGTGTTTACTGAAATTAAAATGAGCTACAAGGAAACAAAGATTTGGAAGTGAGTATAAAGAATAGAATTAAAATGAAGTGGCTTTTACTTGGACCTCTGGGGTAGTGGCTCTGCCACTGTTTACATTAATCTTCCCATTAACAACAGCAGTCTAGGGAATCTGTAAAAACCTTTGGCACAGGAGATGAATATCAAGATATTTTTGTTGAATTACAAGCAGAATGGAGCATGAGAAAACATTCTTCTAAATGCTGACACAATACATGAAGCATTTTACTCACTGAAGACAAAGCTAATGAAGCTCTTTACACTATACAGTTATTGTGAAAAACACAGAGAGACAGCTTCACTTACATGGTTAATGAAGAGACTCTTGCGTTTTTCTCTCACTGTGAAAACAAAAAGTGGAACAGAAATGTTACATATTTGCATGCCAACCCCTGGCAAGCTGCTGAGGATTGGTCCTCTGTGTCATGGTCGCATTCTTCATTACACCAACCAGTACACCTAGTTGCTCATTTATCAAATGTAATACAGGATCTTCCCAAATGCAATTTTAATCTGGCAAGAATTTCCACTTAATAGCACCTTGACAGAGTAACTGTAGCTCTCACCAAGGGATAACATTTCCATTAACAATAAAATATTAATCTCATAAAACTTGTGTCTAACTGTTCATCATGAGTAACAAATAGGGCTATTTATTTTAATAATAACCAGACTCAAAAAGGCTGTTATTTTAAGAGTGATGCACAAGTAATGTCTGTAACAGCATCAAACAGGGCAGATGCCATGTATCAAAAGTGCCTGCTATTACAGAGATCTGTTGTTCTGCACACAGGGTGCTGGGGAACAGCTTAGGTCTGGCAGATCCTCTGGAAAACTCAGTAGCACCCCTGCCCTCAGGAACCCTAGCAGAGCTCACAGTTCATCTCTATAAAGAGATGCCTTGCCATCTACACAGTCAATCTGCACTCACTGGTCAGCCTCCAGTGCCCTCACTGGTTGTCAAGCCTCAGTGGTTGTCACATCAGGGGCATTAGTTTGAAGGATTCAAACAGGGAACAGGGAAGCTTATAATAACCTAGTGACATTACATTTTGCATTTTCTTTGCTAATGCCTTGCTTTTGGGGATGCACTAGTCCAACCACCACATATAGAGTAGTAGTTCATTGTAGAGAACATAAAAATAGGATTCCTGAAAAGAGGTCACTTCTTTTAAGGCCTCTGGGGACCTTGGGCACCCTGAAACCACAGTGGGAAAATCCAGTGTAGAGAGTATATGAGGAAGGGTTTTTCTGCTACAATTCATGTCCTATAAGCAGATGCATTTCAGTTTTCAGAACTGTTTTGGCTAAATGGGGGGTGGGACTTAGACACTGTTTTCCTATTCATTGTATAGTTTTTAGACTGATAAGGAAACACTTATTTGCTTGTCCTGTCCTTAGAGGCTGAGAGTGTCACCCAGTAGTAGAATGCCTGTCTAGTATTATTCACAAGATCCTGGATACCATCCCCAGCACTGGGGTCCAGTGATGGAGAGGTATGGAATCCTATCTTGTCTAGAATAACTGCAGTATTTGTATCTCAGAAATACTTAAAATGAAAAAACACTAGACTGAAGACTAAAGACAGAAATTGAGGGCTAGAAGGTGCATGCATACACTGAGGTTTAAATGGATCCACTTGCAGGTAATTAGCCAGTTCAGTCCAAAACAAAGAGCAGAGCACCAAGCAGACCAGTAAGCCCCAGAACACACAAAGACAATAGCCACAGGCTATGTTTGCTAGGTTGCATGGAGGTAGTATGACTATCTTTGACCTAATCAGGTAAAGATGCACAGGGAAACCATAACAAAAGGAAGATAAAGATTTGCCTAGAAGCAATAAATTTTAGATTACATACAGAGCATGTGTATTTGTATAAGTACATGCTTTTCTTAAATTAACTGAACATTAACCAATTATGCATGAAGTCAGAAATAATGGAAAGAGGTATGATGACACTTTTGTGGTAATTTTCTGATAACTAAAGGAATATGAAAACACTTTCCTAATGGGTAACAGACTTGACAAGGTTTCCACTAAATTTGGTTTGCCCAACAGGTTTGTGGAAGAGACTTATAGTCTGAATTATAGGAGCCACTTCATGTTACTTCAATAGTACAATGGCAGATAGAAGATAGTTTATGACTCAAGAAATATGTTTCATAAAATATTATACTTCTTATAGTAACTGACACTAAGAATTTTTCAGGAGGGCTAAAAGTAGAATCTTTAATAGTCTAGACAAAATTTTACCTAGATAGTATTAAACAACAAAATTTATTTAATGTTATAGAAAACTTTGCTGTTCTTGGATAGCATGAACAATCTTGGGGATAAATCAAGCCACTTTCATCAATTCCAGCTGGGTCTAGTTAGAATCTTGGAAGACAAATGTACTAAGACTCAAGTATTGCAAAGCGCCTAAAATCTCTTAGGCATTTGCTGCTTCTATGCAACTAAACACATACAATGTCTCCCTGTCTCCCTACTTTCCTTAGAGAAATGGGATCTGCTAACTCATTTAAAAACTAGGGCACTCCAGGGACCCACGCAGGTACTACTTATCTCTACTACTCTACAATGCCCTTCTTAAGATGACCTCTCCAAGGGGGCCAGGGAGATAGCTCAGCAGAATAAGCTCTTCCCTGGCGAGCACAAGGGCCTGAGTTCAATCCCTGGTTCTGAAAAAAAAAAGATTAAGATGACCTCTCCAAGTTTTAATCTGTAGTTTGAGAAGCTTTCAACACATGCATTCCCATGGCTAATTCTTTTAAAATTTCTGAACCCCCAATCAAGTGATCTATCTCTCTATAAACAGAAAGAATCCCTAATATCCATGTGGTCACTTGACCTATTTCTTGGAGGGCTGATCAGGGTGGATACTGAACTCAAGCTGGGCTAATTCTTTGTTAAGAATGTGAAGTTGAAATATACTCAAAAAGCCAGTTTATCAAAGCCAGTACCTAACCCAAAGGTGGGCCACATATCTGCTGTTCAAGATAGAGAACATGAAGCAGATCTTACTGCCCTTGGTTCTGGAAACTTGTTTTAGAGAAGGTTCTCACCATTCCCTAACTCAGTGATGGTGAACGTTTTGAAACTTTCAGTGATACAAATAGCCCACCAGGACACATGTGTCACAGGTCTGCTCCAACTGCCCTAAGTGGTAAAGAGTACACACTGTGCCTGAGTTGTCTGCATAATGTAGTCTATGATGAGCATTTATTTGCTTTCTTTGTTGAGTCTCCAATTTTGATATATATCCTCAGAAGCCAATCCCAAAAAATCTGTAGGGGCTGAGCAGATAGCTCAGCAGATTAAAGTGCCTGCTTAGGCACAGCCAGAACAGAGGTTCCAATCCCTGGCCTGCCATGCCAGCCCGGCCCCCACCGCACACTGATTGAGACTGGGCATGGTGGTGACTGCCTGTAATCCTAGCTCTTGGGAGGCCGAAAACAGGAGGATCACTATGAGTCTAATCTATGTAATGAGATCCTTTAGATCCTGTACTAATTTAAAAAGGAAGGAAAGGAGGAAGGAAGGAAAGGAGGGAGGGAGGGACGGAGGCAGGGAGGGAGGGAGCGAGCGATCGATCGAGCAAGCAAGCAAGCAAGCAAGCAGGAAAGGCCTGGGCTTACCTGACTGCCAATGTGTGTTTTCACCATTCATACTTCGCTCGAGAAATGAAGTGTAATTTGCATGACTTTCACTGGGTAAAGACTCTCACGGCTTACAATTGATCTGGATCTTGCTCATACATCCCCTCCTTGTACTGACTGACTGATTGATTGATTGATTGATTGATTGATTGATTGATTTTTACTATAGTAAGTCCCAGAAATGAGTATTAACATATTTCAGATTCCATAATTCCAACAACTGAATCATCAAACCTGACAGAGGTTGTATGGACTTAAAAACAGCTGCCATGCTGAGAAACACAAAGCTGATGCCTTAGTTTCCAATAGCTTTCAATTCCTATCTCCAATTACTCAGGAAACATCTGAGATGTTTAGGTATTCTTAAAATTAAGTATTCCCCTTTCTCTAAGCTAGCTGGAACAGGACTAAGACACCATCATGAGAGGAATAATAAAATAGTAAATTTCTTTTATAGTAATGTATCACCAATAAAGACAGATAAGATTACCCAAATCTCAGTATGTCTTTTAGGCTGGTCAGATAGCTCAGTGGTCTAAGTGCCTGCCTGGCAAGCACAAGGACCCAGGTTCCATCCCTAGTACAGTAATGCATGCAGGCCGAGAACCCAGGCACACTGTACTGGCCTCAGAAAGCAGGTTTGGTGCTCACCTGAGTATGGTTGGTTACTAAATATTACAATTATAGAGTTCTCAGAATTCCTATAGAATTAAATGCATTAATAGCTAGCTGGGGCCAGTGAGCTAGCACAGCAAACTAGGAGCCTGCTTAGGCAAGCACAGGGACCTGGGTTCAATCGCTGGAACCACACGTCATGTCGGCTCTGCTTCCAGGTACACTGAGCTGGCCACTGAATCTGGGCATGGTGGCATAGAGCTGTAATCCAAGCGCTGGGGAAGCTGAAAATAGGAGGATCACTGAGTTGAAGCTGTGGAATAGTGAGAGCCTTTACCAAATCTAAGCACAATTTCACATCACCTCTTTTACAGATAAACATTAAAAATTTATCTTGGTTTTCTATCTTCTATTTCTAAACTAGACTTTTAATAGCAAGTCCAGCTATCAGCCAGCCATACAATATTAGGACTGGACCAAGGAGCTCTGAAGTTACCATCTTTACCCAAATCCCTTCTTCTGGAAATAAGGGGCCCACAGAGGTCACATAGGGAGTGGCTCTAAGGGGGAGAAGGACAGGGACAAGAGAAGATTGTTTGCTGGGCCCTTTCCTCTGATATCCTACACCTCCAGGAGCTGGAGCTCCTGGAATCTGCATGAAATGTACTCCATTTAAAAAGAATATGAAAGTGAGCTCAAGGCCAGCCTGAATTGCACAGAGAGACCCTGTCTCAAAAAAAAAAAAGAAAAGAATATGAATTAGGACGATATGAATAGAGCTACAAAGACAAATTACTTAGCTTTGGATTACTCTGAATGTGAAACACAGGTAAGCCATTCAAGTGGGAGGTTTTTCTTATGTAAGGAATTAATAGCACTTCCTTCGGAGATAAAGATAATTGCTGAAATAGCATAGCCAATGTAGATTACAAAAGTCTGGTTCAAAAGTAATGTTTTACTTCTTTCCTTCTTATGAATGTTAAAGATCAAGCTTTGAAGTCAAATTAACAGTTCATAATTTTTTCTTATAGTAAGAAAATTATCATAAATTCCTGCAGGTTTCAATATTGCAGTAGATTCAATCATTCCTTAATGCAAATACAAGGGCTGGGCCCATCTGGTATGTACACCAAAGTTGCTGCCTTGCCAAGCTAAGTGACAGAGAAGTCATAAACACAATGAGAAGGACACTGCACTGTGGCTGGAGGTCACCCACACTTCCATGCACTGAGCAAGAAGGCTTCCTGATGAGGTCATTCCTGGGAAGCAGGTCTTGTCTGCTGCAGGAAGGGAGTTCAAATATGCCTGCCTGCTCTGTGTTTACTTCTAAACCTGGGCTGGGAAAAAATGGAACATTCCGTGCCCTCAAACGGAAATCTAAATAAGCAAGGCAGATGAAATAACAAGGAAAAGACAGGAAATTTTTCAGGGATGTCCAGGACAGACCAATCACAGAGGAGAAAACCACAGAATAGGCAGTAAGAGGTAGACACAAGACAGGAGAAAAATTACTCAAAAAACAAGCATCTATCTACACTGCTGACTACTCTGGAATGTTTTCTGTTCCCCAGAGAATACCTAGGGCTAAAGGATTTGTTCAAAAGCACAAAAACTTCCACTATGTAGTGTTCTTTTAGGACTATGGCTGATTATTTATTTAGTATATTAGGGAAGGGTCTACAGGGTGTTTAGGGTTGTAGTGATGCATAGTGATCCACCTGTTTACAGCCTCCCAAGAGCAGAGATTACAGGCATACACCACCATGCCCAGTGTCAACTGCCATCTCAGTGAGCCCTGGGGGCTGGCTGGTTGATTATTTAAAAATTGAATGCAAGGCAATCTTGCAAAATACAAAGTAATGTAAGGAAAAAGCACAACATCAGCCTATAAAGAAAATAGTAGGGCTGGGGAGATAGCTCGGCAGTTTAAGTGCCTGCCTGGCAAGCATAAGGCCCCAAGTTCGATCCCCAGGACCTCATGTCATACCAGGCATGGTGGCACATGCCTATAATCCTGTTGCTGGGGAGTATGAATTGAATAGCGAGGCCTTGTATATTAAAAAAAAAAAAAATCAGTATGTAACACTCCAGATATAGTATCACTATTAATAGTATAATATATGTCCTTAAGAGTTTTTTCTCTACATCCTAACACAAATGTATTATGTGTATTTTTGCAAATGTGCATTTATAAGTCTGTGCAAATAAACATGTATTCATACATAAAGATGCCAATACAAATACATGTCCATTTTTCTCACTGTTGGCATTTTAACTGGTTGTACATTAATTTTTCAAATTCGTGTTTTACTCCTTTGTTATACTTTACTTTTCCAATTCCTGACACAATTTTTCAGTTTTAGGAAGCATACTGACATGACTTTTTAGTCAATTTTCTCTACTGCTTTTATGAACATACATGCACTCACATCATTCTGATACTGAATACTCATTTTAATAACTTTATTATCATAACTGGCATATTAAGTTGCAAGTATTCTGGACCATGGCAGAGATGACGCCTCATTGGATTTTTAGGTGACAGTTTAAGTACTATGTAAGTTGTCATGAAGGTCTACTGTGAAAAGCTGGCTGGCAGCATTAGAACCCAATTTATTCCTCGCTTGTTTCTGACGTATGTGGGTAGCGTCCCTTACATGGAGAGTAGAAGGCCTATCTATATCAAGGAAACAGTAGCAATAGACCTGCTCTCTACTTTCAGTCTGGCGTCCATCCCTTCTGGTTAGACTCTACCTTCTGGTGTGAGGTGTTATAGGTAGTACAAAAGACAACTCTGTAGGGACTGGGGGACATAGTTCAATGGAGTAAGTACTTGCCTGGCAAGTACAAGGTCCTGAGTTCAATCCCTGGCACCACTGAAGCAAAAAAAAAGACAACTGCACTAAGACAAAATGAGAAGAAGCAGAGACAGAACCCTCCAGCTGAACAAATGAGAATCTACCTTCCACAGAAGGCCTATACTGGCTGTGGCAGAGGACGTCCAGCTACAATTAGTGGGTAGTGGGGTCAATCACTACCAGGAGCTTCTGCTCTGGAATGTGCATACTGAGTAACTGACTATTGGTTCTGGGGGCAATGTTATCAGAACAGAGGATATGATAAAATGTATACGGGAAAAAACTGGCTAATTCATTTAGATATTTTAGCTGAGATTAAATGGCACGAACAGCTTTAACAAAACCGGGAGGCCCAAAAACAAACAAAGAAAACTGGATGGCCTAATAGATCAGACAATGGAGTGGATAGTGCTCCCAAGAAAAGTAAGGAACAGCATCTGAAGACTTCCTTGTCCCTTTAAATCACAGGGCTTAGTGTAGCCCAGATAGCCTGGCTGCTCTGCCTCCAGGACCATAACAGAGAGGGGAACTGGACTGGTAGCAAGAGGGTCATTTCCAGTTCAGATTTAAGAAAGGGAAGTACATACCTGTTGCCTATAGTTTCCTTCCTACAAAAAGATGTGTATTCCTTATCAATAGTTAGGAAAGATGGGAGAAAGTGAAATTGCAACATGAAACAATAGGAGACTGTCAAATCAATGTCATGCATGTTTGCTAGGATAGATCATAATGCTGGCTTCAACCTTATGTTCTACTGTTTCTCTAAGTTTGCAAAATAAGGAAGCAAATACGTAATCTAGTGCATACATAGACATGTACTTTATTTACAGCCAATAAAAATAAGCACATCCATGTAGACCTGGGCCTAACTTAAAAACAATAAATTAAAAAGGATAAATAAAAGGAACAGGTATCAGAAGCTACAAGCTACATGAAGTTCTCCCAACTGCACATACACGGGGTGGGGGGTGGGGGGGGACACCCTGCAAATGAACCAGCCAAATGAACCACTTTCTCACCCAGCAATTTCCTCCATCCAATGAAGAACCCTTGGTCCCTTTTTTGTTGAATGGCCTTTCTACAAAGGAAATCTGCAATGGTGGATTATCTGTGCAAAGAAATGACAGGTAATAGTCACACTGTATTTGAATAAAACACTGAAATTTAGCCAGCCAGAGAAGTCTAATGAGTATACACTCTATTATCACTCAGTTTTTCTGAGGCTTCCAATCTCCTTTTGAACAAAGACAAAAATATCTAAAGCTATATGATATCCACAAAGAGAAGGAATTTAACAAGCAAGAAACTCTAATGACCTTCACAGAGCTTTTCTGTTAGATAAGCAGGGGGGTGATGGTGGGAGGCAGAAAGATGGGGCTACAGCAGAGAGCAAGCCACAAACACCAGAGAGCTACGGAACTACATAAAGCAGCCGCTCTAATACAACTATCAGCTCCCAACAATGACTTCCTATCCCACCACCTAATGTTAGCCACACAGGGAGCATAGCAACTTGAAAGAGAAGTCACCAGAACAGAAGTTACCAGACACAAGGAAAGGAAGGAAGGAAGGAACAAAGGAAGGAAGGAAGGAAGGAAGGAAGGAAGGAAACTGTGACCCTTACTGTCACAGATTACAAGATTTTTTTCTAATTAATAAATGGGGTGGGGAAAAAGAATTAGTATCTGCTCTAGTACTTTTAAAAGTGTGGGAAAAGTAAATTTATACAGGGGAAAAATTCTCACAATCAAGTCAAAAATGTTTCCTAGCTGTCATTTTTCTTTCTTTCAACAAGTTGGGTTGCACATCCATGAGGCACTCTGGGCCTGAGCTCCAATATCAATCTGTTCTTTTCTTATAGCCAGCCGATAGATGCCTTATATGCCACAAAACAGTTCATACTCTCCAGAAGCACTCATAGGATAAGGTGGTCCATCAAGAGCCATTTAAGCTATCCTGAGGGCTTAAATTCTTTATAGAACATAAAAGACTTGGAAGATGAAAAGGAGCTAGAGAGGGGAAATCCAGACACCTGCAAGAAGCACAAATATGTGGTAAACAAGAGAAATTGCAAGTGCTTCAGCATCGTTGAAGCACAGACAAGTACAGTAAGAAAGAATATAGAGTCTGGGTCATGAAGGGCCTTGAATTCAAGGTAAAGGTATTCACAACTTAATCTGAAGGCTACTGGGGACTCATTTAAAGTAGTGGTAAACTATAGCCCTCAAGGGAGGCAGAACTGCTGAGTTTGAGGCTAGCATGAGTTTTATAGCAAATTCACATCAGTGTGGACTACATAGTAAAATTCTGCTTCATTCCTACTTTTCCCAAAACACTTTAAGTAAGCAAGAGGCATAATCACACCTGTTTTATAAAGAACTTCTTTTCATCCAGCAGCAACACAGACAGAGGTTTAGAACAAGATAAGCTCAAGGGCAGGGAGACCCATCTAGGGATTGCAACAGTAAGGAAAGAGAGAAACTGAGTCTAAATCAGGGTGGCAGACAAGAGGATGGAAAAGAAAGTCACGGTCCACAAAGGAGTATAATGGTATGCTGGTAAATGTTTAACAGTTTCTTTAAAAAGGAAAAGGAATGCCCTGATTCATACGCTAATTTTCTATGGTGTAGGCGTTTCTACAGGATGTCTTTAACATGGATCAAATCAGCTCCAACACCACACGAACAGTGAGAACTGAGTACAGGGAAGAGTCTAGGGAAAGCCAAATCCTTCTGGCTTAGGAACATAAACAGGATAGGAAATGCAGGTCATTCATTCAGTCTGGGGCATAATGAATTAAGAAACCTACAGCCTTTATTGTAAAGATGTCTGGCAAGTAGATGGTTGTTTAATCCTGCAGAGAAAAATCTGATTATACTTAGGTGACACAAATGCTATGAGAAATTGTGTACATATTAGAAAGATGTGAGTGACAGACAGAACCCTGGGAATACTACAGGTAAAAGATTGAATGGAGGGGGCCAGGGAGATAGTTCCTTGGCACAAGGACCTGCCTGGCAAGTGCAAGGTTGTGAGTTCAAACCCTGGTCCTGCAAAAAAAGATTGAATGGAGAAGAAGCCTATTCAGACATTAAAGAAGTAGCTTATAGAAAGGATCTCTCGGGACCAATTTGCCAAACAGCCAATTCTCTGACAATCATTTTACCAAAAAGTAATTCACTAAAGTTACCTGTTTTTAAAAATCCATTTCTTTTAATTATAGGCAAAGTAATTATTTACTAGATGGACTTGTTTTCAGCAAATTGGCCTGTCTGAAAACCGGAAGCCAAAAGCAGGAGTTCTAAGAAACTTTGACAAACTGCTGCAGCAACAGGGGTAATCAACAGCTGCAGGAAGGAAAATGCCCTGGGGTAACCTCACTCTCCATACTCTAGGTACAGAACAGAAGGGGACTGAATGGGAGAGAAACAGCAGAGGTGGTATGGGAGCTGTCACTGAACAGAAATCAGGAGGAATCAATCTTAGGAGTACCCAGAGAGGTTACTAATTATCTTTCCCTGTGTTTGCAATGTGTGAGACTTAAATATGTTTACATGTTAAGCAGGGAGACCTAGCAATTTTTAGGCTGAAGAAATAAATAAACTTCAGTGTGATTAAGCCCTAAGTCAAGGAAGGTGAATGTGATATAGAGGAAATGGGAGAGGGAGGGTATATGTTTCCGAACTATTTCTGGAGCTATTCTTCTTCTGTTAGATCATTTCCTTCTGCCAGGACAATCAAGGTATGTGTTACTTATCCAGAGCTCTGAAATGATTTCATAAAAATCATGAAGGAATATTCTGTGAATGATATTGGTCTGTCCTTGAGTTCATAGTAAGCAAGAACCAAATCTGAAGGTAAGCAGCCTTTCAGCTTCCTTTGAAAGCACTGTCTACAACTCTCAGTTTTCACTGTTCCAAGCCTGCATCTTCACTGTCACTTTCCTTCCCTAGCAAAAACCCACCCTTTCCAATGACTTCCCATTTATTTACAGAAAAAATGATGCAAGATTTTGTGTGTGTGTGTGTGTGGGGGGGATTCAAAATTTAGTTTGTAAGTATGGGATACTTCCTGCTTCTTTTTTTCTTTTGCACTTTTCCATGAGTCTAGTTTATTTTTAAATTAATTTTATTGGAACACTTGATATACATAATGATCACTATCATCACAGGGAGTCTGTGCCTGTACATGATCTGTCTCAATTCTTTTCCCATTCTCCTTCCTTCAACCCTTCTCTCCCTATCTCCAAAAGTTTTGTTTCCATTTTTCCCTTCCATTCTGTTCTCTTTCTCTTTCCGTCTCTTCTTCCTCTTCCTTTGTTCCCTTCCTATTTGAAAATTTTCTTCCCACTTTCCAAAATAAACGTCATTTTTAAACTATGAGTGTGTCCTGGAAAAAAATTACAAATTACCAGATATATGCATCAAAATTGGATAAGAAATTAAGAAGCAAAGGCATTCAGACCAGGGTTCAGTCCCTGGCATGACATGCTGCTCTGGCCCTGCCCCCAGGTGTGTTGACTGCCACTGAGACCAGGTGTGGTGGTGCACACCTGTAATCCCAGCACTGCAAAGCCTGAAAAAAGGAGGATCACTAAGAGTCTGATCTGCACAGTGAGACCCTATACCAGATACAGTATAAACTAATAAACAATTGACCTGAAAATTTATACAACTACTAATTCTAAAAGGAAGTTTCTGGCTCTCAGAATAGAAACTCCTGCTATACAAGGTGTGTAGAATATAACCCAGGTAAATGCAAAATAGATAAATGCTTCAATTATGAAATTCTAAAATTATAGAAGGGAAAAAAATCAAAGGGGATCACCAAAAAACAATACTTACAGTCATTAAATTAAAATCTAGTACAAAAGTCAAGATTTACACTGTCAACATGAACTGACACAATAAATTAGTAACTTACCGTCCGTCTGAGATTTACTGAGGAATATTGTGCTGGCCCGAGGATGATCTGAAGGATTGAATTCCATGTTCAAATCTTTTAAAGAAAGAAAAAGAAATTATATGAATTATCACCAAGTAACTAGAGCGAGCCAAGATTAATTTTCAATTTTTTCAACCTAAAGTTGCTAATACATTCTAAAATGCTGGCAACTTACAGTTACTATATTTATAGACTCTTTTGGTTCAACTGAGAACACCGCTATTTAGAAATCTGAAGAAGACATATATAAAAATTAGAGACTTGATTTGAGTTCTGCTAGCTTAAAACTCCACTTTGTTTTGTAAAGTCTGCTTTGTATCCAAGAAACCAGAAAATAACAGGACAAAGGTATCAACAAACGAACTGTACAGTTACATAAGTGGTATTCCTAGTCAAAGATGATTAAAACAGTATATCTGAACTAGTTGGGTTGAATTAGTACCCACACATTTCACTTTGTGAAGATGATTTTAAACCAAATTCATGCTTTGGCTTATAGCAGACACTTTATATAGGCCATTTGTGGGTCTGATCTGGGCCATATTCTATTTGATCTAAACTTAAAAAAAAAAAAAAAAGACACATAAAAATCAAGAATTTTCAAACATATACCACAAAAGAAAAAAACGCATTTCCAGCTCCTCCACTCCATCAGTTTATCTGGCAACATCAAGCTCTCTTGAGGGAGACTCTACTCCCTGGGAGCCAGTCCTTCTACCATTCACACACTTGGCTCTGTAGTCCCTGCTTCAGAACAATCTCCCTCCAAGCATTAGGAGCTGGTCAATACAGTATAAACAACCCAGAATCCAATATTGAAAGGCTTTTTGCAGTTCATTAAAAACAAACACCTAACTTAATGCCATAGGAAATAAAATGGTAAACAAAGAAAACTGAGGTGGGGGAGGAAAGATAGAAGATAAAAATTATTGAGGTCAGAATGATCTTCCAAATTTCTCATGGGATCAGAATGAAAACTGTGTGAGATAAATTATTTCAACAAATATACAAAAGAAATCTGACCAACACCAATTAAAACATGAAAACCGAGAGGTGTGTGCCTATAATTCTAGTGCTGGGGAGGCTGAGACAGGAGAATCACTATGAGTCTGAGCTACATAGCTGTGATCACTACCTGTATCAAATAAATAAATAGATTTTAAAAATTAAGGAGATGATCTCCATCCTATCTTTAACAGCTAATCACATTAGCTGTTAATTAAGATAAAAGATACAAAAGGGAAAGCCAAGAAATGTTCTCACTAGAAGATACTGAGTCACTTATTTACACACACTTATCCTCAGCCACCTTGATATGAGGCATGTTTTCTCACGCCTGACTACTTTCTAGACTACAGTTTCTAACTATTCACTGAGAATTTGATTAAAGAAATATGCATTGAATCTTAAATACATGCTATAGTAATGACCTAGTCCTTCTAGTATGAAATAACTTCTATTAAGTTACAAAGAACCGTACAATGAAACAAGAAGTTTGATGCAAGCAGAAGAGAATTTGTTGAATTTTCTTTAATTTTATTTATTTATTTATTTATTTATTTATTTATTTATTTATTTATATTTTTTAGAGAAGGATCTACAGGGTGTTCAGGGTCTCACTACTAGATCAGACACATAGTGATTCACCTATTTACAGCCTTCCAAGAACTGGGATTACAAGGGATCACCACCACACCCAGTCTCAACAGCCTCGCTGTGTGTCCCAGCTGAGACGTGGCAGGCAAATTTTCTTCAATTTTAATTAGATAAAATCAGATCAGAATTTTCTGGTAAAAAGATGACTTAGGGGATTTCCTGAACTACAATGCTAATGCTGCTGCTGCTGCTATGTGATGATGGTGATGATGATCAAGAGGAGGAAAAGGGGGAAAAATAAAAGAAAGGAAAAGGAAGAGAGGGGAAGGGAGTGGAAGGGGAGGGCAACAACATAGAAAAGTAAAATTGTACATGAAATAAGTTAATTAGAAAAGTACCACCATCACCCTCACCCAAACCCCCGAGCACAGCTGAGACATGATTGAGACTGGGCGTGGTGGCCTGTGCCTGTAATCCCAGCTGATTAGGAACTGAACACAGGCAGATCACTAGAGTCTGATCTACATAATGAGACCCTGTAGACCCTTACTTAAAAAAAAAAAAAAAAGGTAAAAGAAAAAAAAAGTAAAATGCCTGGGAATGGATGCAGTTCTGCGTGAAGACCACATGTTCAACACCCAGTAGCAAAGGGCTGGGGAGATAGCTCCGAGGCACAAGTGCCTGCCTGGCAAGTGCAAGGTCATGAGTTTGAACCCCAGTCCCGCAAAAAAAAAAAAAAAAAAACACCCAGTAGCAGCAAGAAGAGGAGGGAGAACTGGAACAGGAAACAGAGAAGGGTTAAATAACAAACATGCTATGCAATTCTTGGCCAATGAAGGCATATACCACCAAACTGAATGGATCCTGTTACCTCCCACAGTCTTATGTACTTAATGTTGGTGAAGCAACACCGTGAACTCTGTCCCGAGGACAATGTTAACACCACAATTCTCATGCAGTCGTAGGTGGGGCTTTTTCACAGGTGACTGGATCTAGAGTGTGGGAAGCTGCAAGTGATTTATGGTGCAATGCTAGGCTCAAGGGAACTAGGACTAAGAGTGTGAGTGCTACCTGCCCTGAGAAGCCAGAAAGAGTGGTGGTTCTCCCTTGTTAATTTACTACTTTCTGCCTGCTGCAAACTGTTTCTCCTTTGTGATTCTGTTGTTACACCATCCTACCATGGAGCCAGACAATTTATGGACTGAAACCTTTGCAAATTATGAGCTAAAAATGCCTTTCCTACCTTAATTTTGAACACTGGGTATTTTGTCGCAGTCACTAAGACAGACAGAACCTCAATTTGGAGACTACCTGTGATCAGCTAACAATCTCAGTTAACCTGAAAAGGTTATTCCTAAGCCTGCCTATATCCTATCATCAGACAAATACTTGACATGGTAAAAACTCTGAAATTTTACATCAGTTTGGCTCTTTCTAGTTACTACTGTTCAACTACCCTAAAATTCCATGATTATTTTCATTTGCTAGTGTTGGTAAGACTAAAAAGATGCCTCATTAGTTTGGCATAGGAAGCTGCTGCCAGACAAGCCCGAATCAGCACCCTATTTATAATAATCCTCACCGTTTCTGTGGCAGCAAACTGAGTTTAGAGCAATTCTTGCTATTTGTGAAGTTATTGCTTCTACTCCTGATTTCAAGTTTATTCTTTTTTCATAACACAGATTTCGATGTTTTCTATTGTTAATTTGTCAGTTGTCTGAATCCCTGTGAGAAACTCGTGTGTATCTCCGAGTACTTGTCACTGAAATCACATATCTATATTTGTGGGCATCTCAGTCCATCTCCAGGGATGGTTTCAATGTCTGGATTTATATGCATCTCTCTAGATGTATGTATCTGACTCACGTTCGTCTATTCCCCATGTTGTTCTTTGTTCAATCTGCATCTCCATTCCTTTTCTCGTCCCATAATTATCTATTTTTCCTTTCCCTTCCTTCTTCTCTTTAGCTCCTCTTTATCTAATATTCTATTTTAAGATATATAAAATTTATTTTAAACCAGGCAAGGTGGTGCACACTTGTAATCCCACCAACTGGAATGTCATCCTCCCAGTTAGTGGGTTCAGGGCCAGCCTGAACTACATATGGAAAGCCTATATCAAATAAACAAACAATTTTTAAGAACATACTTCTGTTACTTTCTTCTTGTTGCTGGGCCAGAATACCTGACACCCAAAGTTAAGAAACGAAAGGCTTATTTATTTAGTTCAGTTTGGGAATGTTTCAGTCCATAATATCAGGCTCCAAGGCAGAATGGCACATGGCAAAGGCCAACAGTTCATGCTAGAAGAAAATAACAAAACAGCACAAAAATGGGAGGGGTGACAGCAGCTGCAAAAGCAAGAGCAAGCCTCTCTCCTTTCCTTATATACTGTGTTCAGGTTATCCACCCAAAGGCAAGCATAGCATTCACATCCATAATCTCAGCAGCACTCACACTTGTAATCCCACCATTAGATTATGAATTAAACACAAACTCTAGAAATCTGGCCCAATGACTGCATATGACTTCAGGGGAACAACTAGACCAAAACCATAAAAGAGGAATCAAAAGACAAACTCTACAGTTAAAATTAAAGACACATTGTGCTGTCAATATGCCAGATGAAATAAACAGACCAGAACTTCTCATCTACAAGCATTAGATAATATTACAAGGAATCATTTCAAATGACCACAAACAGTATAACAATCAAGCAAGATAAATGACCAGAGAACCAATAGCAAGAGCAAGTATTCTAAAATTGGAAATGACAGAAAACCTGTATAAAGACCACAAAATAAATCTTTGCACAGTGGTTAATCATGAAATAAAAAAAAAAAAAAAGGGAAAAGATATCTTAAAAAGGAGGCATGTATTCATACAAATGTTACAGATATACTTGTACACACACTGCAAAGTGTTATATACAGAGATATGTACACACACATACATACACACATTGCCTTTGATTAAATTTAAGTATCTATGTCCTTTCCCACACTTCATATTAAAACCAAGCCCTTAAAGTGACAGTACTGGGAGATGAAATCCCTAGGATGAGTGCAGGATGAGATTAACATCCTTATATAAGACACTACTGTAGAGATAAGAAACCAAGAAGCGAAGAACAATAAACAAAGCTTAGGGTGGGTTGTAATGGGTTACTGTGGGATTATTTATTTATTTATTTATTTATTTATTTATTGTCTTTTTGAGACAGGGCCTCACTATGCAGCTCAGGCTGGCCTTGAACTTGCACCGATCCTCCTGCCTCAGCCTCCCGAGTACTGGGATTACAGGCATGCGCCACCACGCCCGGCTATTGGATTTTAGAAAACTAGGATTTTAAAAAGGTGTAATAGCTTATCCTGATTGATGTCTCCACTCTTACTTGAGACTTTTAGCTTCCAGAAGTGTGAAAGTAAATTTATTGTTATTTACAGTCTATAGTAGCTTGCTATAGGAACCTGAAGGGCTAGAAATAAACAACATAGTTATTAAAATCTAAAACTACAGATGGACTAAATTGTAGATATTATACACCTAAACACTGCACTAGTGGCCTGAAACCTTGATCTCACAAAATCATTTAAAAAGAAGTAGAGGTACTTGATTGTACTGTACAGAAAGATGCATTTAGTTATGTTGTACAAAAAAAAAAAAAAAAAAAAAAAAAAAAAAAACAAAACACTGGTAGTTCTATATTCCAAGAATTCAATACAATTCATAACAAACATCTATAATCTGATAAGGGCTATCTGTCCAAACCCTGCAACAATCACCCTCTTAATGTGAAGTATCAAGTGAATTCTCCCTAAGTCAAAGAGATGCAAAATAGGCAGCCATACGAACACAAGGTGTATTCAGAAAACTATACCGGAACGTCCAAAAAATGCACTTCATAATCCTGTCATCAAAAATCTCCTGCCTAGTTTAATAAAACTTGAATTAAAATAATCACCAAGACAGCCGTGATTAAACAGTTCATCTTATTTGGAAGGTTGAATCAGTAACAAGGCTAAATTAGCCCAGCACCACAGAAGATCCCTACTGATTTTTCTTTGTTCTATTTGAGTGCTGAAGACACACAATGCTCCTGTGCCCTATTGGGCTCTGATCCAGGTTGTACTGAAAGAGAGACAGACGTAGAGAGAACTAGGTGATATGAATTTTCTGTCCTTTGCTTTCTGGTGAATGATGAATACAGCCTTGTATTCTTGAACACAAGTGTATGCCACTGTCACCTGCAAAACCTGGGAAAACACTGGGCAGCAAAGTATCTTAAGTTTGCAATCTTAAACCATCTTGACTACAAAAGAGGAGAAGGCCAGATTCTACCAGTGTGGATTTTACTGACATCTTTAGAAGGTTACTGAGATTTCCTATTTGTTATCCCAAGGAACAAGGAACACTCAACACAATGTGCCAAGCACCATATGCAGGGGTTCTATGGTCCTGACGGTCTCAAAAGGAGAAGCAGTGGTAGAAGCTGAGCCACCTACAGGCTCCAAGGAAACAACATTATAGGGATAGTTACCTGCCCCAGGTCCAAAAACCACTAAGGACAAGTGCAATGCGGAGGTAACCTAGGCAAGCTCCCTGGAGGTTCCTCAGTGGGCCAGCTCAAGTGACAGTGATCTTAAGGCTATCATTTTTTTTTTTTTTTAATCATTTTGTTTTGAGGGAAAGTATAAGCAGAGCTTTCTGGTAGATTCCAAGTGACTGAAAAACAAAAAGGGAAATCAGCATTTATTGTTATCTTCCTAATACAATGTGCCAAGCTTGGTGAAATTCAATTTTTAAGGCAAAATTAACATTATACTCCTACTTTTAAATTCCAGTCAAATAATATGAGCATGTTGAAAATACGAAAAGTTACTTCACACAGAATAAAAAACTTGTCCTTTCAGAAAAGAAAATGTTACCAGTGATTAGTTCAGTATTTGTTTCATCTGGTGAGAAGTTTTTTTTTTTTCAATTAAAAGTATTCCAAAGAGTTTACTGACATGTAACCCTTTGTGTTTATGGTACCCAGTGGTAGGACCCATTCCACTATGCAAAAACTGTCAGTTTTATAAGGCCCACCTAAAAATCTCTTACATAAAATATTCCTTCCCGTATACTGTTTCTAGTTGGTCACCCACCTCATCTTCTTGAGACATTAAAATGAGGCAAGGGTTTGCTTTAAGACACTGCTAGCTTTCCCTACAACCTGATACCTGATCTTGCTCTGACCCTGGCAGTCATTTCAGGAAGCAGGGTTTACCCAGGCAAGGGGTGCAACAACTCGACAATTCATTTCTGGGCTTCAAGAATGCAATAGGGGGCCAGGGATATAGCTCAGCAGCATAAGTGCTGCCTGTCAAGAAAAATGATGGCCGAGTTCCATTCTGGTACCAGAAAAAAAAGGAAGGAGAAGGAAGGAGAAAAAGGAGGAGGGAAGAGGAGGTGGAGGAGGAGGAGGAGGAAAGAAAGAAAGAAAGAAAGAAAGAAAGAAAGAAAGAAAGAAAGAAAGAGAAGAGACAGCCAGTCAGCCTGCTAGCCAGCCAGTCAGCCTGCCAGCCAGCCAGTCAGCCTGCCAGCCAGCCAGTCAGCCTGCCAGCCGGCCAGCCAGCCAACCAGCCAGCCAGAGAAAAAGGAGGGGA
>PVJA010030609.1:0-25564 GCA_004027025.1 Myocastor coypus
AAAAAAAAAAAAAAAAGAAAAGAAAAAAAAATGAGTGAATAAACAAACAAAGGTTGTGAAACAAGGAAAATAAATAAATAAAAAATAAAGTTATGAACCTTGTTTAAAAAAAAAAAAAAGAATAGATATATATAAACCATCTCCTTTGCCCTTTGTTTCAGGCACTGCTCAATGATCCTGCTAAAGCATCCAGACCCACACCCTAAGTATTCCAGGTATGCTGGCAGGCAGGAGGAGTCAGTGGACGGGTGAGACCAATGTAGGGCTGTGGGGCTGCAGAGGAGACAGCAGAGAAGGCTGAGAAAGAAGTTGGAACCCAGTGGTCAAGCCATGCCACGGAATTTCCACTTCATCTCACAAGAAGTGGGGTAGAAGCAGAGTGTTCTTCGTGTCAACAGTGCAAACTCTGTCATTAAAATGTCCATATGATTATCTGGAACTAATCTGCAATCAAACTTATACATTTTAAACATTGCATGCAAATAGACTGAAAACAAACGACACACAACAGATAGTAGATGATATTTGTCACTTTGACAAACATCTTAGATGGAGCTAGATGCTTTTTTTCTATATTTAAGATGCTCTTTCTCCACTTAAAATTATCATTTGAGGGTCTTGGCAAGTAATTTCTTACTCAGTACAGCACATAAAATAGGCATTTCTTTTTATGTATTTTAGGGAAGGGTTTACAGGGTGTTCAGGGTCTCATTGGTAGATCGGACTCATAGTGACTCACCTGTTTACAGCCTCCCAAGAGCTGGGATTACAGGCGTGTGCCACCATGCCCAGTTTCAATTGCCATCTCAGTACACTCCAGGGATGGGGTGGGGCCAGAACAGCAGGCCTAGGGATTGAACGCCCCCCTCCCCTGCACACCTGCATGCAGGTGCTTTAAAACACTGAGCTATTTGGCCATCCCAAAGTAAGCATTTCTAATAATAGCTATCTTCCCAGTATTTAAAAATCTCTTATGAAAACTCATGCCTTATTAAGCAGCATTTCTAAATATTCTATGATGCTGAATAAAAAGTTTAACTATGACTAATAAACCAATTGAAAAGAAATAAATATTTAATATGTAATAACTGCTTGTAAAAGAATAGTCAGAAATAAATGTAGGAGAAGAAACTAGATCCACTTTACATATAATAACAGCTCATTCTAGCTGAGTTAAGATGTTAAGTTCAAAAGCTAGACTATAATTATCATCCCAATAATGAAACAAAGAAAATCTTACGGCAATTGAAAAACATCACTGACAAGTTAGAGATCATCTGAAGGAAATAATTTGAGTGATATTCTAATAGAACAGAAAAGAAGAAATGGAATACTTTGCATTGTACATTAATAAAATGCTTAATATTTTTAAAGTAGATATAAATTCATAAGGCTTTTACTAGGTAAATTGATGAAAAGATAGAATATAGATGAGAATAAATAAATAAATAAAAGTCAAGGCTTAGAATTATATTCAGATTTCCTAATATTAAAAATGCAAATTGAAACAACAGTGACCTAGTTCATGCCATCATAGCAGCAGAAGTGTTTTAAATTGTGTATGCTCTCAAGCCAATAGCATTGTATAGCAGTAGCTTTTTCAAAGAGCTAGTTAGACTACACTAAGAGGTTGATAATTGATCTATGTTTTGACATACTAATGCAAGTTGATTAACCTATGCCCAGAAAAATATTTAAAAGAAAAGATAATTACTTATATAAAGGTATTTCAGTAATTCTACTATGAGTTTTTTTTTTATTAAAGCACAAATGCTTTCTTAGATAAAGTAACGATAGCTAATTACAACTTAAAATACTAAATGCAACTCAGCTTTTTCCCAGTATCATTTTATGCTTAGCAGTCAGATGTAAGGAAATGCCATATAATCAGAGCCCCAAATAAATCGTTAAATATACAAGAATGACAAATTCCAGCAAAAATAAAAATTCTGTTTTACAAAGTTGTTTACTACTATATACTTCAGAAAGGTTTAAAAACCAAAATGAAGCAATGAGAACCACATAAATGTAAAGGGAACCGGAAGGCAAACAAAACACGCTGGGAGCCAGCCCAACCCAGCTTCCAGTCTGAAGGAAGAGGCACATTTTTGCAAATGGCAGGGCTCAGACTGGGTGTGGTGGTGCACACCTGTCATCCCAGCGCTGGGGAGGCTGAACAGTGGCCGCCCACTATGAGTCTGATCTGTGTAGTGAGACCCTGTAGACCCTGTACTGAATACATAAAAAAAAAAAAAAAAAAATAACTACCAAAAATGGCAGGGGGCAGGGGCTCCTGATGTCAAAGAAGTCTTTTGGGGTTTGGGGGTTTTATTTGTTTGTCTGTTTGTTTGTTTGTTTTTTAAATAAGTGACTTTCATTGAAAAAGCATTTCATTTAAAATTTCAGGCAGAAATTTTAGATACAAAAGTGCACTATGTTCTGAATTTCCCTTTTGGTCATCAATGGTGGAAAACAAGCGCAAGTCAACAGTGATTACCTTTCCACTGTATGACTCATTAACACAGAAACACAAAGAAAACATGAATGACCTAAACAATACAACTGATAAACTATATGACATAGAGTAGTGCTTTAGTATAAATAAAAATATGAATTTACCATATAGTTTCTCCATAACTGGAAGGTAATATTCTCTAGTTAAGGAAGCAAAAAAACCCTCTGCTTTATAGCTTCTGGCATGATTGGTTTCTAATTTCAAAGCAACTGTTCAGTTCAGAAATGACATCACAACAGAACATACTTTGCAACATTAGAATGATCTGATATTATAAAAATTGAACTAAAAGATGCCCTCAGATGATCTTCTTATTGTATAAAAAGATGTAAAAATCAGGATTTCATTGTCTGCTATTTTTTGTTTTTAAGATATAGTATTACTTATTAAGAGACCCACCATGAATGAACTTATTTTCACCAGTGCCGTTCTACAAGTCATACATGTATAACATGAAATTCTAACAATTGATAAATGGATAATTAAACTTTGGTGTATTGCTATTGTTATAGCCATATGGCTATTAAATAACACTAACATGTGCAAAATTGTATGCAGAAATATTTAAATGAGGCTTAAAATGTTAAACAAAACATAAATTTTTGTGTTTACTGACTATGTAAAGATATGAATATCTTTAATGAAAAGAATTAGAAGAAGACATATATGCAATGAACTGGCATTTAACATTAAGGAGCTCTTTAATTTTTTTTTTTCTGAAAACACTGTAGTGGACCCATGCTCCCTGAGGAAGATATGGAAAGATACAAATACTATTGAAGACAAAAATATGAACTCTATCATCCAGAAGTAATCATTCACTATTGTCCCAAATATTCACTCAGTATTTTTTCAGCATATTTTCCTCCTCATATTTAAGTATAAATACTATATTATATATACTTTTAATTTAATATCTTACATTTTTACTTAACATTATATCATACTCATAAATTTTAATGGCAGCAAATACACAATTATATGGATATTCTACCCTTCATAGAGAACACAAAGTTGGAATGAATCATATGGGGATTTTTAAGACTCTATATAGAGTTCACCATATGTCTTTCCAGGAATGTTGTAGCAGTTGACACCAGCAGTGTCTGAGTGTATTTTTCTTACAATATCTGACCATGACTGTTACTATTTTTTAATCCTAGCTACTAGGTAAATGGAAATTAGACTTACCATTCTTGTTTTGACTCAAGTGGAAGGGGTTCCTTTGTATGTTTCTGAAATTTCAATATTCTTCTTGCCCTGCATGTTTTTAGTTATCACCATGTCAAGAGGCAAGTACAAGTCTTTCAGATTTATCTTGCTGACCCCCAAATAAACTACTTTTGCCATATTTATTTTTGTTTATTTCACTTCATTCATGCAATTCTTCAACAACTTTCATGGGAAGCATTTAGACAAAAAGTCTCACATCTACAAATCGTAATATTCTTTAGCCCTGTAGATTCCCTCTGAGTAGAATGCACTCTGAGGGCCAGCCGTATTTCATTTAACTTCTAAAGAAACATGGGAAAATACACTCAGGGAAAAAGCCATTACTCTCTTCTCTTTCTCAAAAGGGTAAAATACATGATCAAGAATAGCTGTTTCCGAAACAGTGGCCAGGAAACAAGTGGCTTGACCTGCAGGTATGTAATTACAAGGTTTATAAGTGGCTGTTCAGTTGCTCTCAGACAGCTGAAGTAGACAGACATAGACAGACAGACATCACTTAGCAATCATCTCACTTCTAGTACTCAGGCACAGAGCAGACACTCTGTGAAGCCTCTGTCATGTGGGTCACCTGCAGTGTATCCCAAGTCACTTGGTCTAAAACCCACCACCTGCCTCAGGCCTACCAGCCAGTATTTGATGGGCAATAGCAGATTGATGCAGATTCTCTGCCATCCAGTCTTTTCCTCCACAACATTGAAAAGTTTTTATTCATGTGTGCCTGTGTGCATGCATGTGTGTGTGGCCAGTATGTGTATGTATGTTTAGTTATAGGTCTGCTGGGTTGGTGAGTACCTGGTAAGCTTCAAGCAGCTGCAAACCAATAAATCTTAAGTGCTCATACGCTAAGCACACATTTGTTCACCTAACAAATGTACTGGTCCTTATGTGATAAATGTTAAAGATAAAGTAAGGAGTAAGGTGGATAAGATCCCTTGCCATTATAAGGTTCATTCAACATAAAAAAACAAATTATATATGGTACAGATTTTCAAAACAAGAATAGCTAACAATAGTTGTTATGTTATCTATTTTTGTCATAAGATCTGCTGCTCAGATTAACAGAAATAATTATCATATTCTCCAAAAGAAAAAAGAAAATAAGCAAATATATAGCCAAGAATATCTCAGTTATCACCAAAAAGTGCTACGAAGGAAATCAACAGTGATACGGCAAAGTAACGGAGACATCCACTCAGGAAGCCTCTTTGAGAAGATGGCAAAGCAGCTGTGCCCTGAAGGTGAGATCCAGCCCAAGAGCCAGCCAAGATAAGCCTGCAGAGGAGAGGGCCTCACGCAGCAAACAGCAGTCACTAGGAACAGAAGGTTGACCAGAGGGCTGGAGAAACATAAAGGTAGTTAAGCAGAGAAACAAGGTGTATGCAGAAGAAAAAAGACATCACTGGTTCAAGGCTTAGACTTCTCTGTAAGAAGAATGGGAAGGCAATGAGAGGTTTTAAGAATGAGCAAAGATGTAGGGAGTCATAGAATCGAGTGGGCATTTCTTCTGTATGTGTGACGACTCACTCCTTCACATCCTTTTTTTTTTTTTGCTGAAATAGCTCTTACTCAGTAATCCCTTCTCTGTCTACCTGACTTAATGTTGTGTACAGTAACCCTCTCTGTTGTCCTTCTCTGCACACTTCCAATGCCCTTTCTTCTCCACAAACTTGTTACCTTCTAACACACTGTATAATTTTCTGACTTGTTTGTTTAATGTACATTGTCTGTCCCCTGTATGACTATAAGCTCCCTAAGGGCAGGGATCTTTGTTCAGCTCAGCTCAATGGTCTATCCCCACAAGAACCTGAGATGGCAGCCAACACATAGGAAACACTCAGTAAAGACTTGAAGGAATAAGTTCCCAAGAAGGAAATTACTTGGAATTGAATACCATATTCATGGTTTTAGAAGTTTTTAATAGAATGGCTTGAGAAAAGCCATACTTTTACCTGCTTCATTCTAATGACCTCAGTGGCAATGTTCTCCAGGGCCAATAGCCTACTTCCTCAAGGGACGAAGATCTTCTTTGTGTTAATATAAGTAGTTGCCCTTGCTTAACATGTCATTCTGTCTAATTGTTCCAGACTTGTGACGTCCTGCATTTCCACATACTCCAGCTGTTGTAGTAGGAATGAGACCTACAAGCTCATTTGTTGACCAGAATACCCTATTGTGTACTATGTGCTTGGAGCTGTCTAAGCTCACAGAGATATACAAGAGTATTAGCTACTATCGTATTATAGAAAATTTATAAGTTTATTATAAAATATGCTAACAAGTTGTGCTTTGTGGTTCAATATTATACCTGTATGCACACACTACACAGGCTCAGGAAACAGGGCAAAAAGGGCAAAGCAGCAACAATGAGGCTCAGGCACGAATAATACCTGGACACCTAAGGGTGTGGCCCATCCCCCACCTTTGGATGCTGTCTTGCTTTGCAATGTCTACTGCCTTCACCTGGGAAATGGAAATTATCCGCTGTTCCCCCAGATCCTTTGGGCAGCCTCTCTAAACAAAATTATAACCCATGTTATGATTCCAAACAATTGCACGAATAGAAACCAGGAAATACCAGAAAACTCAAAGTCCCGGGATGGATGTACTCATTCTGTGAATGCATCAGGAACCTCATGAGGGTGGCCTGCCTCCAAGGCAAAACCACTTGGGACTCTGCCTCTTCCTCCACTGTCAGCCACACAAAGCAGAGGATAAGCTAAGATGTTTCATAATGCTGGTCTATGAGGTGAAAGATTCTTTTTGTGGACTTTTGAGGAAACCGCATCACTGTTAAAGAAATACATGAGAAAGGAAAGCTTTCTTCTCTTCTCTAGAATGTGGCCATGTATACACAGTGCCTGGAAAGGTAGCAACTGCCTTGTACCCAAAATGAAAAGGTAAGATTGTACACTAAAGACAGCCAAGCAGAAATAGGCGGGAACTTGAGTCTGAAATTATGCTGTCAACTGTGACTTTACTGTTCTGGAGCCATTCTGTTTCTAGACTATGATGTTGTGGGGTTCATAATGCCCCCATAAGATGCAATTGCCCCAGACCTGGCTTTTCTGTGCTGGGGATATGTTTAATTACAATATACAAGGGAACTAAGACTGCAGATAGGGTGGAAGTTACAACTCAGATAATGACTTCAAAATAGAGACTTCTCTGAGTGATCCCGTCCTAATTATAAAGGCTCCTAAAAGTATGGGGAAAACCAGAGCAGAGGGTCAGATGGCAATGTGAGGAGGACTTAGCTAAGCACTGTTGGAAAAGGGGCCATAAGCCAAGCAGTGTAAGGCAGCCTCCAGAAACTGGAAAAGTTGAGGACAGTAGGGGAGGTATAAGTGTGTGTAAGGACAGTGGTTATACATAAGTAAACTCTATGGTATGTTTACTTTCACTATGTATCTACAACTGTTCTGAAAAATAACATCGGTTTAAAAACAAACTACCTTATGCTCCCATAATCCCACTGCTAGGGATCTATCCATGAAAAGTGACAGCGGCATGTGAAAGGAATTACTGCACAATCATGAAGGAATTACTACACAACCACACTCGCTGCAGCACAGTTTGCTGTACGTGAGGCATAGGCTCAGCCTGAGAGGCCATCAGTGACTGAATGCAGAAAGAAAATGTGAAAATGGGTTGGTGGGTGGGAGAGGAGAGAAACGAGGAATGATTATTGAACTTCTTTTTAGGGTGCTGAAATGCTCCAAAATCGATGGTGTCAGTGATTGCTCAGCTCTGAGGACATGCTGAAAACTACTGGGTTGTAGACTTCAGGCAGATGGACTGCATGATATGTAAGTTACATCTCAGTAAAGCTGTTTCTTAAAAAGTCACAAACGACAAAGAGAAATACTGTCCCTTAGAGTACCCAGAAGGAACACGGCCTCCCGGCCACCTTGATTTGAGTCCACCTGTTGGGACTAAAATCTACAGAAACAGATGATGATAAATTTGTGTTGTTTTAAGTATGTGGTAAATTGTTACACCCACCACTGAACATTAATACAGATGACTGTATAATTTATCATCCAAACCAAGACACTTTTGAGAGGAAAGGGAGCTACTGATAATTTCAGTAGGAAAATAAGAGTGAATTGCAAATTCTTACGAATAATTCCACTTTTTAAAATACCACTTTAAATTGAGATTGCTAACCTGTATAACACAAAATACCCTAAACAGTAACTATAAAAACATTTCATGGCATAATTCATTCCATTTGTTTGTTTGTTTGCTTGTTTGTTTTTTGGTGGCTGGCTCAGGCTACCCTGGAGGCAAGGCTAGTGCGGCATGTGGTGCCAGGATCAAGCCATGGTCCCTGCTCTTGCCTAAGCTTGCTAAACAGGCACTTTAGATTGCTGAGCTATCTCACATTCTTGAAATGCTTCAGTTTTAAGATATTAATTTCATGGTGGCACAGGCCTGTAATCCCAGCACTTGGGAGGCTGAGGCAGGAGGATCAGTGGGAGTTCGAGACCAGCCTGGGCTACAAGAATGAGCGCAAGGCCAGCCTGAACTGCATAGTGAGACCCTGTCTCAAAAAGACAAAAAAAAAAAAAAAATTAATTTCACCAAGCATACAGTCAGCACCACAAGAAATATTGGGTAGCTTCCTCAACCCAGGCATCAGCCATACGTGGGGCTCAGCCCTCCTTCCCAAAACGCAAGAGCCAGTAGGGACATTAGCTCAGTGCCAGGAAAAAGGAAAGGAAAAGGAGATGCCTTGGCCACTTTAAAAAGTCTTACTGTTGAGTTAGACAGACAAATGTCATGGAAATGAAGGGCCTTACCAACTGATTTCTCCAGGAGGCTCTTCCTTGGCTACATATCAAGATGTTCCCGTGTCAAACAGTGCTATTCCCCAAGAGAGGGGGAGATAGCAAACCTGGCATTTTCACTCAAATATTCCTGTCTTATCTAAACATACTTTTTCCTAAATGTCTAAGAACTCTTTACCCAAAGTAAGCTAAATGAAATTAAAAACAAGGGCTCACTCTGAAAACCTTGACTAGAAGGGATTTGACAAGAAAATATGGGAGGGGGGCACCAGGAAAAACACAGACGCATACACACATCCCCTCACTTAAACACAAATGCAAAGTTAGCACAACTTTCTCTTTATGCAGGAAAATAAGGTTCTGAGATGGAATGATCTTCCAGAATTTGCCCTAGGACTCGGCATTCACCTGGGGAACAGCAGCCCATGAAAGAGGCAAGCGCTATGAGCTCCGGAACCCTGAAGGCATTAGCTCAGCTTACCAGTGAAGCAAAGTGACAGGAAGGATGTACCTTTGCAGGTTCTGACTTGAGGAAGTCAATATTTCCTGGGACCAGAGGAGCTGTGTGGGGTCCCTGCACAAAATCCATCAGTGGGGTGAAGGGGAGTCAGGACCCCACAGCTGTGGGCATTCATTCACTGGGGTTGGGGCCGAATTCTACTTGCCAGATCAATTTCCCAAACTAGGAGAAAGAACAAAAGATCAGAGGATGTTCTGTTGATTTAGGGTGGATATAGGAAGAGAGGCAACCTCCTACAAAGTTCTAAATTGATCAGAAGTCACAAGATAACTGTTAATTGATTTGTTCAGACATATTCAAAAATGTTTAATGACAAACATCACTTTAAGGGCAAAGGAGAGTCTAAGAAGACTGAGCCGGATGGAGGGAACTGCTGAGCAGTTACATGCATGTGCGCACGCATGCACGCGCGCACACACACACACACACACACACACACACACACACACACTCCATGCTCTATTACTTTCCTACCAAACACCTAGAATTCAGCTCCCTATATGCCTTGTGTCTAAGTGAAGAGAAGCCAGGGAACATTATGGACATGAACAGTGACCGGTGGCAAGGCAAAAACCGGGTGTAACCAGGCGCGTCCTCTCCAGCCTCACTTCCCCTTGTGCCACCACAAAAGAAACCACAATTGTCATCTACTTAATGACTGTTATCAAGAAAAATGGCTTGACTCCATTCTAAATCTTCTTGAACTCTCTGCAGCTTCCAGACCTTGATCAATAGCTATTACCTTCCTCTGCTTATAAAGTATCCTCAAGTTCAGTCAGCCCTGTTCATTTACATATTCATTCGTTCACTCATTCCTTCATTGACTCATTCACTTCTTCATTCAGCCGTCACATATCAATATCCCCAGAGGACCAGACCCTAGGGGAAGATGCTTCAGACCCAATCTGAGCCACATTACAATGGTGGATACTCTCTTGGAACATCTGATATCGGGAAACATCTCCATTTCTTCAGAGATTTTTTCTGTGTTGTTCCAGGTGTTCCCAGACAAAGCCCTTCTAACAATCTCTTTCTAGGGAATTGGTTCTCAACCTGTGGGTTGCGACTCCGGTGGGGGTCGAATGACCAAAACACAGGGGTCACCTAAAGCCATCGGAAATGTTATTTATTTGGAATCACAGTTTTGAAGTAGCCACCAAAATTATTTTTTGGTTTGGGATCACCACAACATGAGGAACTGTATTGCAGGGTCACGGCATTAGAAAGGTTGAGAACCACTGTCCTAGAGCATTCCAGGAATTTCACCTTTCTGCTCCTTGGATTGGCCTCATGGAAATCAGGGCCCGGTCTCCACCACTCCTTATTTCCAAGATCCAGCTGTACATTGCTTCTTGTCTAGCAGGAAGAATGTCTCAGTTTGCTCCTTCAAAACATATCTTCCCTGCTCACTTCTACTGAGCACATTAATTCTTTTTTTAAAAATTTTATTTTCTTTTTTTCTTGTTTCAGAACTTTTGTTAGTTTGTTTGTTTGTTTATTTTTATGGCCGGCTCAGCCTGCCCTGAGGGCAGGGCTGGCGCAGCATATGGTGCCAGGGATCGAACCGCAGTCCCTGCAGTCGCCCAAGCTTTTCCTAAGGAGGCACTTTAGACCACTGAGCCATCCTGCCAGGTCCCCTAATTCTTAGGATTGTAGCTCAAAATTCAAAACATGCAAAAAGCCCCAGGTAATTCACGATCACTTCTGCTATATGTGGTGAGTGTTGAATGTATCAATACATGCATCTTTGCCTTCACTTATTCATGGCTTTTCATTAAATGGTGCCATGGTTCTATGAATTTGGGCTTCCTCTTATTTAATACTCTCAAAACACCTAGTGCAGAACTGTTCTCACAGGAAAACATTTAAAATGTTATTAAACAAATATTTCCCTTGACGCTAATTAAATGTGAAAAATAAAGAAAATTTCCTCTTCCTCTCCAATTCACCACAGCGCTTTCTTACCCATTACCATGGCAACAGTGATATTTTAGGCAGCTCCTAGACCAGAAACTGAAGTCTAAGAGTTGTGTAGTCATACTGCTTTTTATTTATTTATTTATTTATTTATTTATTTATTTATTTATTTATTTATTTATGTATTTATTTATTTGTGTCTTTTTGAGACAGGGTCTCGCTATGCAGTTCAGGCTGGCCTTGAGCTCATTTTTGTAGCCCAGGCTGGTCTCAAACTCGCACCAATCCTCCTGCCTCAGCCTCCCGAGTGCTGGGATTACAGGCGTGTGCCACCACGCCCGGCCATACTGCTTTTTAATGAGTCCTCTTATGGCCATTGAAAACATCAGTGCTTGCAATGCATCAGATTTTTGCATCCATCTCCTTCCTCTGCATCTCCACCACTAAAGCATTAAGCCAAACCCTGCCCACCCTATGAAAGGCCTCAACCTAGGAGTTGTAAGTGACAGCCACACAGTGACACTGAGGTCTTCAATGATGGCCAGGCCCCAGTGCAAATGGAGGACTGGGACTGCTTCACTCTTGTGTCCTCTGCTTTCCCAGTGCCCTCCATGGCAGCCCTGAGCAACAGTCACCTGTGATCAAGAGCCAGCTGGGAGCACATCTGAAGGCCCAAGTGAATGGGTGACGTGAGCTTCGTCTATGCATGGGCGGTAACACCACCTCACTGCAGGCGCACTGGGTCATTAAATGAGGAAAGGGGCCTTAGAGTTGTAATTTTCTAACTGTCAGTGGCTTCCCTATTGCCTTCCCCTGCTACTACGTCCACCCCACCCCTGCTTCTCTGAAAGGCTACAGTGACTTCTCTCTGCTGCTGGACGTTTTCACTTTCTAATATAGGACTCCTCTCTGAGCAAGTATCAGAAAACCCAATCCAAACTCCTTGAGCAAAAAGAGATTTGGGGGAGGTCCCAAAGCTGAGAGGTTCATGGGTAGAACTGTCTTCTGGCCCAGCTGGACCAGTGCTTCAGGCTGTTTCCGGGCCCCACTCCTCATTGGCTCTTGGTTGGGTCCTGTTCTCCTTCCCATGTTGATACCCTGCTTGGACTCCACATGGTCTGCAATGATGAAGCAGCTCCTGCCTTGCATTCTCCCAGGTTCAAGTCCTGCTAGAAAAGCAACACTCTCCTCTTAGCTGCACAAACAGTACACTGACCCTAATCAGACTAGCTTGAGCTACCGACACATCTTTGAACAATGCACTACTAGCCAGGACTCAAGGCTGGATTAGCCAGCCTAACGAGGGCCCGTCTAGGATAGGTGCTGCACTGGTCTCACCCAAGGTAAGAAGTACATTGTGAATTTGACTGACCTTGTCAGATACAAAAGCTACATTTTTTGTTATATAGGTCTTGCTTTAATTTTTCTTAATCATCCAGCAGAAAAGTTTAACCATGAGATATAAAAAGTAAAACCAGATTATATGCTGAGCTTTAAAAGGCTCAAGTCAACAGCTTCCAACATTGCCAGTTTTGCTGATAACCCACTACTATTGTGGACTATTAAACTATACATACAACTACTTTCTCTTAGTTCAATGAGAAGAAAGATTTGTATTAATAGTGTTTAGAAAAGTGACCATGTCTGCATCTTATACTCTGAACAACTGCTATGAAAACAACAATACATACTGTATTAATTATTGTAACTGTCCTACCGTGTTATGAAACTGTCTAATTAATATTTATTTAGTAAAATTGATAAAAAATTTTTTAAAAGAAAATTATTTTAAAAAAGTAATAAAATGGCAGATCTCTGCTTCAGGTTAGAGTGATAGCATCTGGCACCTTAGTGTCTAAGAACCAGAAGAAAGTGTCTCCAAGGGAAATACAGAATGAGGGCTTTGGGGAGCTCATAATATCTCTGGATGCCCTCACACCTCTGTTCCAGCCCAATCATTTTGATCCAGTGCACAGATTCTAGACTGTCTGGGCTCCTCAAAGCCTGGTGCTGCCACTTCCTAGTAGACAAGTTATCCCTCTGTGCTTCAGTTTCCTTGCCTGGCAACAGGAAACAATGAGTCTTAAGCAAGTAAAGACTTGAGGTTTGTGCTTGGCTCTTGCAAGCATGCAATAGGGCCGCTGCATTAACAGATCTCAGAAATACAGTGCCTCCAACACCACCACGGGTGTTGTGTTGAACCCAGCAATGAAAACCGCACACATGCAAAGGTTTTAGAAAAGCAACTCCAGGCCAGGACTCTGTGTTTCTGAACTCCCAGAATGGGAGCACAAAACCTCCCTAGGATATTTTTTAAGTATTTAAAGCATAAGTAAAATTTGAAGGAAAATATAACAAAGAGTGGTTTTCTAGCTCCGTTGGCCTACTTAGATCTGTACTCCTGCACCTACGACACAAAGGGGAAGGGTAAAGCATGGCTAATTGCATAGCTGGTGATGATATTGATTACAGAAGACCCTCCATCAGATGCTTAGTGTGAGTGATACCTCTCAGCCGGTGACCTGAGCAGTATCTACAAACACCCACATGTCCTGGCCGGGCTGATGGAAGGCAGGAAGCCTAACCTTTGACCAGGCAAGTGGTAACAATGTTGCCCTTTCTGCAACCAAAAGCCAAAGGAATTAAAATTGAGTCAGTCACCAAGTAGATTGCATTTAGGGTCACCTATAAATCTCTCTGAACATTTACCAAAATGTTTACCTTTTTTTTTTTTTGTAATTTAAAACGAATGGGAAAAGACTTGTGCCAAACACTGAAAAAACCAATTGGTTTCCTTCATGATTCCACGCCCACAGTCTGCGTCGCTTCCTGTTAACGGCCGCTTTCCAGAGCCCTTCATCAGGATAACAGCACTTCAGACCATGGCTAATTTGACTGCAAATTAACTATGTGCCTATCCCTTCAGCTGATTATGCTGAAATGACTCTGTGATGTACATCTGTGGATAACATTGAATTTCTCACACACTGAGTAAAGCTGGGATGACAAAAATTCCTTTCATGTTGCTTACTTTAAAACTCCTTTTGTTTTCCACTTCCCCTTTAATGACATTCAGATTGTGTTTTGCAATGCCACCAAGCATCTGTGCGGGACAAAAGGGGCCCAGTTCTGCGGTCATTCATGTTTGTAGTTACACTGTTGGTTCCAGGGGTGGGGGCTGGGTTCAGACGGCGATACTCTGTGGCATTACGTTAAAACCAAGCAAATGTGAACATAAACGTAGCTCAAACCTGATTCTCAGCTCTGTGCTGTACCAGAAGCCCAGGGAAGGTCACAGATTCAGGTCAGCTGCAGCTCCTTGCTGTCTGGTCCCCCTTGCTCCACCGTCCTGACACTGACCAAGACAACTAATGCAAAATGAACAAAGCCCTGACAAGGCTTCCTACCTGGGCACCACATTATGTTGTCCTTCTCAACCGAGCTATTGATCGGGAAATTGACTTGCTCACTTCTAAGTAACTGTCAATTTTTTTTTAATGGAGTTCTTGTCTACAGAATCTACATTCCCCTTTTGCACTTTATTTTCTCTTTCTGTAGCTGAGGTACAGTCACAGTCTCAGAATCATCTTTGTATTCTTAGGCCAAAAGAATGGGGGAAAAAGAGCAGATGATGTTCGCATTCATGCCACCACTTCACAAAGATGATCTCAGCTCTCTGCTGTCCCTGAACTCTTAACTTCAGAACAGGACGTTGCACTGGGTGTGACAGAGCATGCGTGGTGGGAGGCCAAGGTGGGAGGATCGCAAGCTAGAGTCTAGCCTGGGTAACCTAGTGATGCCCTGAGTTTCTATCTCAAAATTAAAAACAAAAACAAACAAACAAACAAAATAATAATTTAAAGGTGTTGGGGATTACAGCTTAATGTGAAGGCTATGGGTTTAATCCCCAGTATTATGGGGGGAGGGGACATATTACAGTCTAGTTGTAAGAAGGATGATTTCTTCTTGTCCAGCTAAAGTTTCTTGGATCATCTATCTGTTTTATTTGGATCATCCTAGTTCATTGGCCTCTAACCCACAAGCACTGATGTATAAACACATAAGTACCTGCCCTGCATTTTCACTTGATAATCTGAACGTTAAATATGTTACCAGGAAGGAGATAAACATGATGCATGCATCTAGAAATTACTGTCCAGAAAGAAGGACAGAACCCAAGGAGTCCAGCTTATTTCTCGGGATATCCAATTCTGTTGGTTAGAGGCATTCCTAAAAAGTCTGGGATTAACTCTTTTTAAGATGTTCAAGTAGCTGGAAGTTTCTCTGCGATGCCGAGGAAGTTTCTCTGCCCTCAAAGATCACAGGGATAATGAGAAATACTAACAAAAGTACTAGCTAAAGCAAGGGCCCATCTGGGTCTGCCGCTGCTGCCCCTCACACTCAGCCTCTCTTCCGGGAAAACTCATTGCCCAGCCAACTGCCTGCAAACCCATGACATGGAAGCCCTCCTTGAGAGCCATACCTCAAGATCTCCTTTCTGTTCTATACCACCACTTCATGCTCTAGACACCATAGACCCCAGAATTTCTCATGAGAAAGGACTCTGAGGAGGAGGCCAAAAACCAGCTCTAGTGAGGTAGAGGGTAGGAGAGTAGGTGCAAAGCTTGGTGTCTGCGGACAGAAAATAATCAAGCACTAAGTCAAGGCCCAGCTGCTGTAGACTCTATGTTAGGTGAAGGGGTTGAAAGAGAGAGGTGGGTAGGGCGCCCCTAGAGGCTCTGAGCTAGCCAGGGAAGTGAGTGGACAAGTGTATTAAGAGGCGTAATGGGCTTTGCAATTGAGAAGCAGGAGGTACCTCAGGAGCCTCTGATATGGGCAGCAGGGCAAGGGTGGTAACCCAGGGTTGGTGGTAGTAAAAACTCCTTCCCTGAGGAACCCCTGCCCACAGTCTCCACTCAGGATGTCCTGTCTTCTCTGTCCTTCCAAGCCATAATTCCCTCACAGGAACTCAAACATGGGAAATGCAACTCACGTCATAATACTTATGCATTTGTCCTTTCTGATTTCAAGGACTGTTTTTCAGTTTAGCTCATTCTCTTTCACATTCCGTTTAGTTGACAAATACATATTTTTCTTCCCCTATCAGCTGAGTGGTGCCTTGGAATAAGAACCATTTTTAAAAAGTAAAGAAAGCTGCTTCTTTTCTCACAAACTATAGAAAGTCAAATCCCTACCATGCTGCCTGTTTTAGGTATAACTTCACTTCCATCTCTGTGTCCTTGAACAAATCACTGCATCAGTGTAATGAGGAAAATGCCTGTCTCAGATGTGTGATGAGTAAAGAGATAAAACATTTAAAGTACAACCACAGAGCCTAGGACGGAGTAAGTTTCCATAAATGTTGTAGTTTTGTTCTGTTTTGTTTCTGTCCTTCCATTAAACATAGAAGCCATGGCTATTTTGAGAAATGTTGAAGGAGAGAGAACTGAAGAGAGAAAAGAAAAAAAGATGGATTGAAGGAAGGAAAAATAAAGGAAGGGAAAGAGGGACTCTGTTCTTTACACTTAATAATTTGATGCTGGGGGTGGCTCAACATATGAAAATCAATAAATGTAATACACCATGTCAACAGAGTCAAAGAGAAAAATCACATGATTATCACAATAGATACAGAGAAAGCCTTTAAAAAGTCCAACACTCATTTACAATAAAAACTCTAGAGAAAATCAGAATAGATGGTCTTTACCTCAATATGATAAAAGCCATCTATGACAAAATGTCTTAGTTACTTTTTACTCATTGTTGGGACAAATGCCTGACACTCAAAATGAAGGAAGGAAAGGTTTATTTAGCTTAAAGTTACTGGGGGATTCAGTGCATGCTCAGCTGGCTCCAAGGCTGAGGGGCACATGGCAGAGAGCAGCAGTTCATGGTGGCGGAACAGCAACAATGGTGACAGAGGCAACCAACCAACCAGGGGAGCAGAGAGCAACAGTCTAAGTCTGTCTCTCTGTCTCTCTCTATATTACAGTCAGGCTCTCCACCTCAGCCTATCCACCTTAGGCTACACCCATAATTCCCAGCAGTACTCAGACTATAATCTCATCAGTACTAAAAACACATAATCCCAGTGGATCATGAATCAAGTCTCAAATTCTAGAAGTTCCCATCCCATGACTCATGAGGCTTTGGGGGGACAACTAGACATAAACCATAATAAAATCCAATACCCAATATCATGATAAATGGACAAAAACTGAAAGTTTTCACTCTAAAATAAGGAACAAGATGAGGATGTCCACTATCAGCACTCCTATTCAACATAGTTCTGGAAAAATTAGCCAGATCATTTAGGTGAGAGGATCCCAAAAATTACACCAAAGGCTTTCAAATTTAATACTCAAATTCAGTTGCATAGCTGGATACAAAATCAATACTCAAAAATTAATAGCATTCCTATATACAAACATAGATTCACTGAAAGAGAAATCAGGGAAACCACACTCTTCACAATAACATCCAAAAAAGTGAAATACTTAGGAATCAATCTAACAAGAGAAGCAAATGATCTAAATACTGAAAATTACAGTACTCTTAAAAAGGATATTGAAGTGGATATCAGAAAATGGAAAGGGGCCCGGAGGGATGGCTCAGTGGTCTAAAAGTCCCTGCTTGGGAAAGCTTGGGTGGCTTCAGGGACCACGGTTCGATCCCCGGCACCACATGCTGCACCAGCCCTGCCCTCGGGGTGGGCTGAGCCGGCCATAAAAATGAGTGAACAAACAAGTAAAGGTTCTGAAACAAGAAAAATAAATAAAATAAAAAAATTTAAAAAAAAGAAAATGGAAAGATACCCTCTTGTTGATGAATAGGTAAAAACCAACATAGTGAAAACAGCCATACTCCCAAAACTGCTATGCAGATTTAATGTAATATCACTCAAAGTATTGTTAACATACCTCACAGAGCTAGAGAAATAATTCCTAAAATCCACCTGGAAGTAGATGAGACCTAGAATAGCAAAGGCAAACATGGTCAACATAGGCAAGGCAGGAAGCATCACAATCACTGACTTGAAATTATACTACAAAGCTACTGTGATAAAATCAGCATGATCCTGGACGAAAAATAAATAAATAAATAAATTTGAGGACCAGTGGAACAGATTAGAAGATGCAGACACAACTACAAATACACTCAGCCACCTTATCTTTCACAAACAGGCCAAACATGTCTACTAGAAAGAAGATAGCCTCTTTAATAAATGGTGCTGGAAAAATTGGCTATTACATACAGAAGACTAAACTAGACCCACATCTATCACAATGCACTAAAATCAAAATTATTGAAAATCAAAGATCTAAATATCAAAACAGATACACTAAATCTACTGGAAGAGAAAATGTGCAGAAATCTTGAAGACATAGGGGTAGACAGAGACTTCGTGAACAAAACCCAAACCACATGGAAAAAATATCAAAGAATCACCAACTCAGATCTCATCTTATTAAAAAGCTTTTGCACATCAAAAGAAATCACCAACAGAGTAAAAAGACAACCCACAAAGGGGAAAAAATTTTAGATAACTGTCCCTTAGACAAAGGGCTTCTATATGCATCATATAAATAATTAGAAAAAAATCAAACCCCCCAATTCAGAGACCCATTCCAGAACTGGGCATCTGAGATGAACATGCATGTCTCAGAGGAAAAAAAAATACAAACAGCAAATAAATATATGAAAAAATGTTCAGCGTCATTGGTCATTCAAGAGATGCAAATTAAAACAACACTGAGATTGCATCTCACCCCAGAAAGAATGACTATGATCAAGAAATTAACGAATAACAAGTTTTGGTGGGGGTGGAAAAAACCCTTCTCCACTATTGGTGGGAGAGTAGACTGTGGAAATCAGTGAGATTTTTCAAAAAGCTACAATTGGAGGTCTCATTCAACCTAGCTAGTTCCCTTCTCGGTATTTTTCCAGAAGAATTAAAAACAACAGGCCTCCATGATATACATGTACCCATGTTTATAGCAGCACAATTTATCATAGCTAAATCTTGGAAACAGTCCAAATGCTCATCAACTGAGGATTGGATAAAAAGAATGTGATATTTTTATACAATAGAATACCAATCAGCTATAAAGAATGATAAAGTTGAGATGATAGGAAAACAGATGGAACTTGAGACCATATTCATAAATGAAATAAATCAGATTCATATGTGTAAACATTACATTGTCTCCCTAGTAAAAGAAGACAAAAGAATAAAACCCGAAATGTACAATAGGTATTGTGAAATGGAAAGAAAATGTTCAAAAGAAAACAAACTGGAGCAGGACAAAGGAAAAAAAAATAGGCTTGTATACATATATATACAAGATAGTTGACATATTTATACTATTAATTGCTATTAGTTTGTTGAAAGGGAAAGTTTATGCCTAATTGTTTGGTCAATTTTCATGCCTATATCTTATAATAAGAGCAACTACTTTGAAAATTATAATATGCCACATACTAACTGTTAGATATGAACCATGAAATTTACTAGACCAGACATTCTGATACGAGTAGATTTACCAGGGGCAGCAAACAGGTTGGCTTTGTAGTGGACCAAGACAGCAGTGAACAAGGCAAAACACAAGGCTTTTAAGGAGTTTTGTAGGGAGGGTGTTTGTGGGCTGGAACAGTCACAGGAGAGCTAATTTTGGCAGGGCTACCTGGTCTGTGGGGGACTTTTGATGTTAACAAAGGAGAGTTTCTGTGGTTGCTTGCCCAAGTCAAAGTCAGGTGGACTTGTTCTGCAGTCCTGGGTTCAGCTCTGCATGGGACTAAGGGGAAGACAGTTTGGGGGCAGGGTGTCCAGGAAACTTTGAATCCTAACCTATCACTAACCATTGTTACTCTCTTACAATCTTATTTTGAAATTTTACAGCATTGTTTTAACTGTCTATTTCTTTTTTATTTAAAAAAAATTCTCCTTTTTATTTCATTACTAAGAAATCATGACTGATTTCCACCAAGACAGGTACTTGTTATCGTTTAGACCTAAAATATAGCCCCAATCTCTCATATGGACAGAGGCAGGACTTTTGTAAAGTGACTGAATCATGGGGCCCTAGACTCACAAAGGGACCGATCTATAGCCATGCTCATAGCTGAACATGCTCTTAAGAGGTAGAGCCTGATCAGAAGAGGTGGGTCGATGGGTGCCTGTGCTAGGAGCATGTATTCTTGTCTCTGTCACTGTCTTACTCGGCTTCCTGACTTCCATGGGCTGAGCAGCATTCCCCTTCCACTGGGCCCTTCCTCAATGACGTTTCTACCTTGGGGCCAGCCAGCTGCACACTGAACCCCCTGAACTCATGAGCCAAATTACCCTCTCCTCCTTGAAGTGGTGGATGTCAAATATTTTGTCCCAGAGATAGTAAAGTAGTAAATGCAGTTCCTAATAATGAATAATGCATGCATATTTAAGATAGTAGACTATTAAGCTTAATTGTTCCAACTCAATGCCCAGGACATTGACGGAGCACACTTCTGGGCATGTTTGCATGACTCATGGAAGTGCGGTCTTCAGAATTTACCCCTGCCTCTCTGACCCTATTTCTCTGCTCTTCCACCCAGTCATCACAATCTAAACATCTCTGTTCCACCATGCCTCTCCCAACATGATATTCCACCTTGGAAGCACCCAAGCAGGAGTTGAATCCCCTTAAAACTGTGAGACAAATTCAACCACTCCTTTATACTACTGGTATCAAGCATTTTGTTCCAATGATGAGAAAACTGTTGAATATAGATAGAGAGAAAGACAGAGAGTGGGAAGTGCATTCACATAAGGGGGAAAAAAGAATATACGCAGTGGGTACCTATTGCCACCACACCTCTGTCTTACTTTCTTCTACATTTCATTTTGAAAATTGAGTAAGTGCATCCCTGGCCTGGAGGGGCATTTTTGGGATGATATGAACAGAGATCATGTGGCATTGCTGGAGCGTGGAGCTGCAAACACTGCCTGGATGCAGAAGCCATGAGGATCACGACCCAGGATTCCTTTGGCCTCTGAGCATGTCCCCCTCCTGCTGCGCACCCTCCCCAAGCACCCCTTGGGTATCTCGGCTCCCCATCAGCTCTCCCCATCTATATTCTACCTTCTGGTTTTACTAAAAAGCTTTCCAAAGATGAAGCTCTAGGATAAAGAATCAAATTTTAGAATTATCTAAACTCCGGGAACACTGAAGACATGAAAATCCCCAGAATCAGAGCTTTCAGTGGGTTGATAAATAGCAGCTTGTCCTCACCTTAGGTTGCTGTGTTATGGTAATGTAACATGCCACTTTCTGTATTTACTGCCTGAGCCTTTTTATTTATGAGAAAAGACAAAACTAGACATCTATATTTTTTATTTTGTGAAGTTGAGGGGGGGTAAATCTACAAGCATATAAATGCATTATTTTCTAGATAATGTAGTAAGTGCAGTCCAATAAAGTTTCTCTAAAGGCATCGTGACTGCCTCCATAAAGTAAATTTAAAGATAAAAGCAGTTTGGAAGTCTGTTTTTTCTTGTTGAAAAAAAATAATGGATGCAGTAAATAAGTTAGAACAAATTTATATTTTAAAAAACCACACCTATATTTCCTCTACTCAGTTGGTTACTTTAGCCATTTGCTTTGTAATCTTTGTCATACACATGCACTTCACAAAGCAATCTTCATTTAAATGCTCTTGTGGGCTTTGCTTTCTAAACTCTATAAACCCAACCCCAGAGTTCTATAAAACAACAGCCAAAAAGTCCGCTGTTCCCTGTGAGCCTATATAACTTAATTACTATTAATGGTTTAGCTTATAACGACTTCTGTTTTGGTAATCCCTGTCTCCTGAACAATTCAAACTGCCTTAGCATATTAGAAACCACATGGAAACTCATATGTTCTCCTTGCACCGTGTTCTGTTTTAATAGATGGGGAAAGTGAAGTTCTCAAGAGGTTTGGGGACCAGCTGGTATTATTCTGGGGGACCCAGGACTGCAGTCCAACTCCAAGCACCACAAAGCCCCTTTCTGGCCAGCTATGGCTGAGTTCTGCCAGCTCTGAGCATCATCCTGGCCTCGCAGAATGATGTGAAGAGGTACAGACCATGTGAAGGCAGCCTCCTGCATGCCACTCCTTCCAACAAAAGAGGACCAAGCAGCAGCTGCTCACCCCTAATCAGAGTTGGCTTGCCTAGCCTGCCCCTAACCTGAGTCTCTGGCCATCATTACTCTTCTGTCTATTGCAATTTGTTCTTTATTTTCCTAGGAAGCCAGCCCTGGGTCTTGAGTTCCAGTGCAGTCGCAGTCCTGAGTATTGTGCCATGCAGTTGGAGACTCTGAACTTGGTAACGCGGATACAAATGTCCCAGATCCAACAGCTGCATTTCAGGGCAGGGTAGAGACCTGGCAGAAGCTCAGAGCTCCTTGATCTTTCAGATCCATTCTCTGCCTGCTGAGCTGGTATGGAAAGGTCTTGTCTGTGCTGATGCAGTCAGTGTTGTTCACATAGCCAGGGCGTGCTCTCCGGGGCCGGCAGAGTGGCAGGGGTGCTCTAAGAAGGTGGAGAGCATGGGATTCACAGGCCTGGGTCTCCTGGCCACTTGAAATTTCCATGAGAGCCAACTGGAGTGGAGCCCTCCCAGCTGGGCTTTTAGCATGCCCGATGTGGACAAGGGAACCCAGAGCCACTGCCCACTTCCCAGCAGGCTGAGACAGCCTTTTGCCAGAAGTCCCCTAACAGTTTAACAGAGCTGCACTAGAAAGCTCATATTTCCCTAAAATCCTGAGATGCACCTCTACTTGACTTGTTCTCCTGAAGTTTCACACTAGGACCCAGAACTGTGCCTATTCTCTTCAAGTTTCACGAGCCAGTCCTTCCCTACCAGTAGTCTGAGGGGGAAGGCAGGCCCTGCCCACACAGTTCCCACTTCTGCCTCTACGATTGGGTTCCCAGCTCAGCTACCCCTCGGCATGCAAGCAGATTGGCATAGGCATCCAGAGTGGCTCCACGCATTGTAGGGAAAATTAATGCTTAGAAAATGCATTTAGGGGCCAGGCAGATAGCTCAGAGGACTAAAGCATCTGCTTTGGCAGAGCACAGTGGCCAGGGTTCAATCCCTGGCATGCCGTGCCAGCCCAGCCCCCAGGGTGTGATGAGATGGCGATTGAGACTGGCATGGTGCTGCATGCCTGTAATGCCAGTGCTTGGGAGGTTGAAAGCAGGAGGATCACTACAAGTCTAATGTACATAGTGAGACCCTGTAGACCCTCTAGACCTGTACTAAATTTAAAATAAGGAAGAGAGGGAGGGAGGGAGGGAGGGAGGGAAAGAGAGAGAGAGAGAGAGAGAGAGAAAGAAAGAAAGAAAGAAAGAAAGAAAGAAAGAAAGAAAGAAAGAAAGAAAGACAGAAAGACAGAGTATTTGGGAACACTTACACAACACAAACACTTCTTTGTGAAAAATAGGGACACAGACCTGTAAGATTTCAGATACAGATGGGTGGTTTCTTCTGGACAATTAAGAATTTGTCATGAAAGTTAGACAAGGAGAGCTTTATGTTCATAGCATTAATTTTTATTTTATTAACTTTAATGAGAAAGAAATAACAATGAGCAGTTTCAAAACAGGTTAGTAGTACAGCCACAATAATTAATACAATACATATTGTTGTCTTCATCTTAGTTGCTCAGGGTACAAGATGCAGACATGATAACTTTTCTAAACACTAATGTTCGTAGCATCAGGATGCTGCCAATAGCACTGGCTCAGTGCAGCACTGGCTGCTGTGCACACAGACACACACACACATGCACACACACACACGTGCATGCATGCACACGGAAAGTCATCACTGGCTTCGTGGGTAATGCTGCACTTCAGTACACACTGTTGGACACTGATAACTACAGTAACATGTTTTAAAATACACATTCCCTTCTTAGTCCTGTGGCCACCAGCATATGACCCTGAATGTGCACTAAGTCACATCTGTGCTCACGAAGTATTTATCATCTACTAGAGAAAACAAAAACTATCAAACCTGAGGAGCTTCCAGAATACCTCAGAATTTATTTTGTTTATTTTTATTCTTGTTCTACACACTTAGGGATTTTTTATTTTTTATTATGGGGATAAAATCTTACAGAGCTGTATCTCCAGCCCTTTTTATTTTTAATTTGGAGACAGGGTCCTGCTAAGTCACCCAGCTGGCCTCAGCCTGTGATCCTTCTGCCTGGTCTCCACCACTCCCAGGTACTTTATGAGCTTAACAATGCTAAGATCTATCCAAAATCTGATGCAATTAGAAATTCTGAAACATGTCAGCATTGTGGGGGGGTTGTTTTATTTTATGAGAATCATTACTTTTTCCACTTCATTTGTTATATCCTATCAAAATTGGCAACCAGGTTTTTTTGCTCCAGTATAACTCTATTTAAGGAATTCGCTAGTGGTGAACTTCTAGTGGTATTGTTTTTAAAACATTACCTACTGATACTTACAAGACAAGACTGTTTAAGGTGTCCAAACTCTCTTTGCCCATAAAGACATTTCATCCCAAAGAAAAAGTGCTGTTCTTTTTCATGTTTTGTAAAACCCTAAAGAGAGAAAGAAGTCTTATGGAAAGGGATTTAATATTTCCTTTTGTTTGGGAGAAGCTGTCTAAAGTCTTGAATGAATAACAGAGAAACTGAAAAACAATATGTGCATTCAAGTAGCATCTAAAATCTGAAGGCTCCAAAGAGAAAGCCTTCTAACAGGCTCGTGAGGTGACATGACCAGCTCTTGGGTGCCCCTTAGAAATGCTAGAACTTACTTTCCAAAGTCCAGTTTTCTAGCAGTATATCCATCCTTTCTTTTCTCTTCACACACACTAGGTACAAGAACAGAAAACTTTCCTCAAGGTGAGCAGCTTCAAGCTAAGGCAGCTTGAGCCACAGGCCAACACTTCCGGCACGATTCCCAGCTCTAGTACCAGACTGCACTGTTTAAGGCTTTGCATATCACCATGGAAAGCCAGGAAAACAGCTAGGGTTGCTCTGGTTCCTTTATTTGCCTTAGATTTAAGAAAGTCGGTGATTGAAAGGATAAGCAATGCTGTGGGCCTATTTCTAGTCCCCTTACCAAAACCGTTCAGTGACACTTACCTGTGAATGGGAGTATCATATGCTGAGTTGAACAAACAACTTTTGTTCTCTGTTCTATGCAAATTAAATGATTAGTGTCCGTCGCCGTCGCCGTCCCGCGGAAGAAAGCACACGAACACCTTATCTCTGCTAACTCCTTTATTGACTGGGCAGCGACCTCAATACATGTCCGTCCGAGACGGCTTCCTACGTGTCGCGCGCGTATTACTTCCCGTGCTCGGGCTTATAAGCAACATCTAACCAATTGTAAGATTACACGTGGGGATCAGCGATTGGGCAACAGTAAGGAAGCATTTATCAACTACCATATTTGGAGAGGAGAAGAGACTAAGCAAGGCTCAGGAAGCAGGATATGGGCGCCATATTGGACACACGATGGGCGGGGGAGCAGCAGAGGCGGCAGGGCGTAGGCGTCATCCTGCACATCACGGCAGGCTCCCAACAGA
>PVJA010030610.1:0-25647 GCA_004027025.1 Myocastor coypus
CTGGAGGGGTTCAAAAAAAAAAAGAGGGGTAGAGTGGGGGAGGGGAAGGCGGGCCAAGGATCCTGACCCAGCGTGCTACCGCCTGGGATTCGGGTCGGGGATGGAACAGGAAGTTAGTCGCAGGAACGCAGAGGCGGGGCAGAGGGGCACAGGGAGCTTACTCGCGGCGGGCGCGTAGGCTTGGCTACCAGCGGTGTGGTTTGGGTCAGGCTGGAACAGGAAGTTAGTCGCAGGAACGCACAGGCTGGGTAGAGGGGCGCAAGGAGCTTACCCGCGGCGGACACGCGGGCTTGGCTACCAGCGGTGCGGTTTGGGTCGGGCTGGAACCCATGCTGAAATATTAACTGTACACAAATCCATGTGTTTTGAAAAATAGAAAGACCTGTGTAACCAGAAATTCCTGAAACTGTGGTCACCATATCAAAAAATTCTGTCATGCCTTTTTCCAGTCAATTCTCCAATTGGCTTATTGTTTCACTTTTCTTACAATGGAATGTGTAGTGGGTTGGTAACTGTGGTCAAGTTGTTATACCCAGTAGTGGTAGTGTGGGGAGGCACAACTGAGAATTGTTGCCAACAGCATAAGAAGCAGAAGTGGAGAAGCTGTTGAGAGACTGCTAAGGAAGCTGTTTGGAGAAATTTTTGGAGCTATTAGATGTTGCTGGTTCTCTTGGGCTATTCTGCTAGAAGACTCTGTCATGCTAGTTTTCCTGATGAAGTTGGCTGTTCTTGTTAGTGGAGGAGTTCAGGACCTTGCTGTCACTGAGAATGGCTACTGTTTATTTTGGAGGAGCTTTGGTCCTCACCTTAACCATCACTTCCTGGCTGCAGAGGGGAAGAAAGTGAACTGCTGAGCCTCCTGGAGAAGCTTGTCATGCTGGCTTTCTTGATGAGAACTCAGCTTTCCTCATCTTCAGAGGAGCTTGATACCTCATTGTTGCTGAGGATGGCTATGGTACTTTTGGGAAGAGTTCTGGTTGTTACCTTGAGCATTGCTTCCTGGCTCCAGTTCAGAGCCTTTACTGTACTGGCACAGATCCTTTATCCTGTAGCATAGACTTTCTATCTTCCCCCACTGACCTCTGGCCCTTCCCAGCACAGACCTGTGAAACCAGCCTGCATAAGACATTGTGATGGGACCAAAACCTCTATTTGGAATTGCAGTAGCCATTTTATAAGTTCTAGGTCTTCAGCTGGATTCATGCAGGACATTACTATTAGGATAGAGGCATTCAGCTAGAATATTTAGCACTTTGTGTGTGGACAGATTTCTTATACTCTTTCTATGTCATTCTTTGGTTAATTATGAAATAATCTTGTAAAATGAGTTCTATATTGTATTGTTCCCCTTGCAAAAGTTCCAAACAATAACAGTGTGTTCTTTGATAAGAAGCAATGCTCTTTACAATGCCATGATGGTGGACAAGTAATTCTCTAAATCTACAATGGTATTTACAGAAGAAACATATGCAGGAAAGAAAAATCTGCTTTCAAAGTGTCTATTCCTGGGCTGGTGAAATAGCTCAGTCCTTGCCTGGCAAGTGCAAGGGCCTGGGTTTAATTCCTGGTTACACAAAAAAGTGTCTGTTCTAGTAAAGAAAAATTCTGTCCTTTCCATCATATAAACGGTGATCAACCTGACAAAAGTAGATGCGGTAATAGTTCCATATTGTGGGCTAGGTGTTGTTCTCTACTGCTGGCACACTGGGATGTAGCTGTAGTTAAAACTGGGTCAGCCCTGCTGAATAAAAGGTGATATGGCTGAGCCCGTGGATAACCTGCTAAATGTCCCCTTTTGTCCATAACTGCACATGGATGGTTAGAAAAGAGCCTAACTGGTATCCATAGCAAAGGCCCTTCTACTGTCTTTATTATTAAAATATTTCTCTGTTGTTTTCTGTGCTATGAATATTTTTATGCCCACCCCAAATTCATACCCTGAAATCTTGATTCTCCATATAGTTTATACTGGGAGACGGATCATTGGAAAAGGTTTAGACTTTGAAGTTGGGACACTCATTGATAGGATTAATGTCCTTATAACAACTTCTCGTCCTTTGCACCATACTATGTAAGAACATGGTAAGATGGTGCTACCTATGAAATAAGTCCTCTCAAGTACCAAACTGCCAATATCTTGACCTTGGACATTCAAAACAGGAAGAAATAAATAAATACAAAAGTTAGAAGCTACTCAAGCTATAGTATTCATTATAGTAGTCCCAAGGGATTAAGATCAGTATTTTGTAAACATTCATAAGAGATACTGACATCTTCATGGTTTTTGCCCATTCAAAGAGGTATGGTCATATCTCACTTCCCCAGATTTCCTTGTCTTCAGTTTTCCAAGTATCTTCTTTTAAAGACCTCAACAGCCGGGCGTGGTGGCACACGCCTGTAATCCCAGCACTTGGGAGGCTGAGGCAGGAGGATTGGTGCAAGTTCGAGACCAGCCTGGGCTACAAAAGTGAGCTCAAGGCCAGCCTGAACTGCACAGTGAGACCCTGTCTAAAAAGACAAAAAAAAAAAAAAAAAAGACCTAAACATCAACTCAACTACTAGCCACTGCCCATAAATTGATATATAATCACATGACTGGCCATTTCACCATCCAAGTGGTGAATGGCCAGGCACATTCTTCAAAGTTCTGCTCAGTGGAAGGGTTTCACTTCAAAACTGTCCTTCAGATGTATCACAGAAAGGTACTGTGGTGCTATAGCTGTGTATTCTCAAGTAATGCTTGCATATCCTGGAGAATCATCTGTAAGCCAAGCCTGAGTTTTCTCTTCCTCAGTCAAATGATTGTGTCAAATTTCTGATGAGGCTATAAGTGCAAGACTAGTTGAGAAATTTGTGTAGTAGGAGTCAGGGTCATGTGCAACTGGACCATGTCTTCATGTAACTTATTACACCTCCAGAGTCTGCTCAGGCCTAATCACATATATACCATTTCCATTTGATTATGGAACTTTGCTATGCCTGCCCAAATTTGGTTTGGTGGCTAACACCTAGTTCATGATATGAAACTCAGATTACATGGTAACCTAGTGGACTATGGTTAAGCATTTAGTCTATACTGGGAGCCATTAGAAGCCCCTGAAGTATGTCTCAGAATAAGAGTTACCTGTGGAAACTTTGCTCCAAACATGTGAAGGACCTACACTACAATTCACCTATGAGGGTCTGCCACAGGCTCTGATACATCAAGCACTATTGTTTCTGCTGCATGATATGGCCCAAGACACCAAGACCTGTTGCAGAGTCAGCTTTTGTTCTGGACCCCACTCAAAATAAGCAGACTTGAAGTCATTCAGTAAATGGCAAAAGTACCACACTCAAATGAAGAGTATCCAAGAAGTCAAAGTAGGAATTATACCTTTTATTTTGTTTTATAATGTATCCTGCATCTTAGAAAAACTAGCTCAACATGTGCCACATCACCAGACTCTTACAAATTATTGATATAGAAAGCTGTTAAATTATTTTGGATTTTTCATCCTCTGCCACATAATTGGTTTACCAATGCATCTAGAATAATTGCTACTTCTTGCTTACTAGATCAAGTCATCATAACATCATTAATGTAGTGGATTAGTATATTTGTTTATGGAAGAGAGAAATGACTGAGCTCACTGCAAACTAAATTGTGATGTAGTACAGAGAGTCAATATACTCCTGAGGTAGCAGAAAGTAAATTGCCTGCCATGGGTCTAATGGATAGGGACAGAGATAAAAGTATTTGTAAGAAAATAGCTACATATCTGGTACCAAAGAGTATGTTGATTTACTGAAGCAATAAAACTATATCTAGTATAGAAGCTGTAATTACACTTACCATTTGGCTATTCTTCAAGATACATATGCCTTCTACACAGGCCAAATAGCCTAGTTACATGAGAAATATGTTAGCAATGATCACCTCAACCTCTTTTAAGTTCTTGATGATGCCACTAATCTATGCAGTCCGTCAAGCAATGCAGTATTGATTTGATTTATATTTTCCTAAGTAGAGGCAGTTCTACTGTCTTGCACTTGGCTTTCTCCAATATAATAGACTTCACTCTACATGTCAGGAATATTTATGAAGATTCTATCAGTTTCTCAGTATGTTTGCTCCAATTATGCATTCTGCACACTGAAAAAATATCCACAAAGACATTGGCTACCCATTAGACAGACTATGGGTCTGATCAGAGCTAAAAATCCTATTGATTGCCTGGCCTCCATGAGTTCCAACTCTGAAGTTGGTGGACAATACTCACTCTCGTAGGCCATATTGAAGTTTTAATTCTCCTGGAATTAGTTTAGAGCCAGGACACAGTGCTTTTCTAAAGAGCTGCCTAATCTCTTCTCCTTGGGGCTAAATTACATTAATTAAACACCAGAAATACTTTTGGTAAAGGCTAGGCAAAATATTAACAGTAGAAAAGTTTAACCATTTGGGAAGGATACTGAGGTTTTTCTACAAAGGATCTGATCACCAACTGAGCATAATGGCCCCAAAATCAGGAAGACTAACAGTGTTTTATTCCAAGTCAAAAAAAAAAAAAAAAAATGCCGAGAAACAGATGGGCAATGGTGTAAGTTCTAGTCTACTATGAAGGCCTGAGAACCAGGATCCCAGACTGTTTAAGTCCAGGTCTAAGGACAAAAGACTGATGTCTCTGCTCATGCACTTATTCAAAGAGAAAAAAAAATCTCATTTTCTCTGCTTTTTATTCAAGTCCTCATTATACGGGTTAAAGCCAACCCACATTGCAGAAGACAATCTGCTTTTCTAAGTATCAGTTCTTGCCACTTTCCTCTGGAGACACATTCATAGATATAATATAACCAGATATGTTTATCCAAATACCTAAATAATCCCTGTTAAATTAGCACATAAAATTGAACACCACACCATACAAAGAGTAAAGTGATGTCATTCCATGGCAAAAGAATTATATATACAATCCCCCTAAAACCAAAGAAAGCTTGCAGTATTGAGAGCAGAGAGACAGATAGTATAATTGGAGCATAATTGGTTGAGAATGGCACAAGACAGGGTGGAAAACATAGTCAGGGGCCAGATGCCACTATGGTAGAAGCTGGATTTTACTGTAAGCATTTTGGAAAAAGTGTAAAGTTGATAGTAATACAGTACAATCTGCTTTGTACTTTGGTAGATTATTCAGTTTCTCTGTACAGCAAGAATTCTCGGGGACAAGAATGAAGGTAGAGTGATCAATTATTCAACCATTGTAGATGTCTAAAGAGGTAATGATGACTTAAACTATAGCTGAAGCATGGACAGTATTTTTTAAACTATGCCAAAGGCATGAAACGTGTATGTGCCTTTCTCTTCCTCCATGACTTGATAGCACATTTGTGATCACACACTCCCCACCGGTAGAAATGAACACAAAACTTCACCAACTGAGGAGTCTATCGTATTGAGAGTTATATGTGCTTCTGAGGCATATATTTTAGGTGAAATGATTATATTATTATATTTTATATTAGCTCAACTTAGCCATAAATTTAGTTTTCACACTTAGGTAATAATCACCATACATAGCTACATTACATCAGTGGACATGGTGAAAATTGGAAAGAAAGAAGAAGTTCTTTAATCTAAGGGAAAGAAAGAAAAGGAAGGAAGGAGAGAACTAGACAGGAGGTTTTTTTTAAATTATTAGTCTCATAAGATGAATAGAATCGCTGAACTATAACAATAGAAAACCTATCTAGGTCACAGCACTATCATTTGTTTGCTGTGTGACCTTGAACAAATCAGGGGTTGTATCACTTCTTTATCAAAGAAATGGTCAGTTAATTTCATTTTTCTTGGATGTCTATTCTTCAGATTCTTTTTCTTAGAACCACTCTGCCATTTTGTAGGGATTTTATTTACTGTATAAATTCTAGCTTCTGGACATGAGATAAATTATGAGTCCCTATTTTCAGAAACTTTGGAATAAGCAGGTTAAGTGATCTCTCAAGATGACTAAAGCAGTTGTTAGTAGATTTATTATACAAAATCATATGTTTGATATCCAAATATGAAACTTTTCTACTTCCTCAAAGGATACTTTCATATATATATTAGGGAAGGGTCTACAGGGTGTTCAGGGTCTTACTACTAGATCGGACTCATAGTGGTACTGATCCGCCTGTTTACAGCCTCCCAAGATCTGGGATTACAGGTGTGCGCCACCACACCCAGTCTCAATTGCTGTTTCAATATGCCCTGGGAGTGGGGCCAGCACAGTAGGGCCAGGGATTCCCTGCTCCTGCTTACAGGTGCTTTAATCCACTGAGCTATTTGGCCGGCCCTCCAAAAGATACTTTTAAGGTTGATCCAACAAGAAAAATATGCACAGTACAATTCTGATTATCTTTTGCTTGCCAGCATGGGACAAGTTTCACTGCCCTTAGTCAGTGTACAGAGTCATCCACATACTAGTAAGATCTAAGGTCTTCCATTGTACCCTAACAAACACTAACCTCATTTTTCCTATAGCTGTACGATTCTGTGACCGGTGCCATCTGATCAAGCCAGACCGCTGCCACCACTGTTCTGTCTGTGCCATGTAAGTGTCAGACATACTTTCCCCGGGCTTACCTTGGACATGGATCACAAAATGACTGATCGTCATATGATGGATCACAAAATGACTGATCGTCATATGTGACATTGCCTAGATAAGAGCATTCCTTTATTTCATGAGGAACACATGCTAAACATCGTCATAGAGAAGATAATGATTTAAACTGTTGTAAAGATTGAGAAGTAAAATCACATTTACAAAATAAACTGTAATTCAGAACAGTTTATAGTTTATAGACTTATTGTGAAGAATTCTCAAACGTATCACACCCAGTTTCCCCAATTATTAACACCTTCCATTACTATGATATGCTGTAACAGTTCATGAACCAATATTGATACCCTGGTTTTAACAAGTCTAGTTTCCCCCTAATGTCTTTTCTCTTTTAGGATCTCATCCAGAATACCATATTACACTTAGTAGTCTTGTTAGCTCCTCAAACTTGTGACAGTTTCTCTAACCTGAACTTATTTTTTATTTTCTTGACAGTTTCGGTATTAATTATCAAGCATTATGTAGAATATCCCTCAACTGGGATTTGTTTAATCCTTTCTTACAATCGTTAGACTGAAGTAATGTAACTTGAAGAAAAGACCATAAACTGCAGTTCTCATTTTATCATATCAAGGCTACATATAAGCAAGACTTAATCACTGCAATGTTAGCCTTTGTTATCTGGCTCAGACTGTACTTTTCAAGTTTGTCCACTGTAAAAATATTTGCCACATTCTTCTTTTGTATCATACTCTTTGAGTGAAAGTCACTGCACAGCCCATAGGATAAGATGTGAAAAGCATATGAAGTTGCATTCTATCTCCTAAAAGGTGGAATATCTTCATAAATTATATGGAGTTCTTCTGAATTGGAGATGTATCTCTTCCATATCTATTCATTTTTCCAATGATTTATTTATGTCAATATAGAGGCCTGGATATTCATTTTCTATTTTATATTATAAATAAATAAATACTGTTTTATATTTTTGTAGTTGTTATATCTTTGAAGCTGAGTTCATTGGCATATTCTTATAATATCAGCACTTAGGAGACTGTCACGAGGGTTATGAGTTTGAGACCAGCCAGTGTCACATAGCAAGATGCTTTCTAAAAACAGAACAAAACTGTTCCAACTTTTTTAAAACCTCACTTTTATGTTGCTGTGTATACTCTTGATCCTCTTTTTCTGTTTGTTTTATTTTTGTTTTTTGGTACCAGGAATCTAATTTAGGACCTTCTGCATGCCAGTCAGGCCCCGTACCACTGAGCTATCCTCTTGACCGCGTCCCTTTTTTTCTTGAGTGCTTATTCCACCTCTATTTCTCTTAACTTTGAGTCAAGTGCAGGGTACAACAATATATATTCTTTTGTATTTTATTAAACTGGTTATTGAAAAAAGCTAGAGGAGACATCTTTGTACCAATATCATGGAGTTCCTAATCCTTTTTAAAAGCACGTGACTTGCTGCCAACAAAATCCTGTGAATTGTTACAATTACCTCATGCTAGGATGCTCCATAGGAGGTTTGGAGTCACTATAGACATTTGGGAATGAGTTTACTGGACCCATACAAAAAGTACTAGTGAAGCTTGAATTAAATTTTGAAGTATTGCTCAATTTCTTCCTATAGCCTCACTCACTGTACTTTATTTTGTTCAATTTGTAGGTGTGTTTTAAAAATGGACCATCATTGCCCTTGGTATGTCTTTTTTATTTGTTTTTATCCTCAAAAATGTCAGACTTGCTAAATCTGGTCACTTTCCTAACCAGAACTGTAACATGCTTTTTTCAATCATGGAAACTCATTTGGCTTTGTATTTGTGCAAGGGGAAGAGGGTAAATATTCTGCCAAAAGTGTGGTAGTGAATTTCTGGGCCCTCAAATCTAGTAGTCTCACACCATTAACTTTGGCAATTGCGTGTAGTGTTTAAATAAAGCATTTCTCCTCTTCTACAGTACATAATTCATTTCTATTCCTAGTTAGCGTGATGTTTGAAATATTCTAAGTTGTTAAATTCATCAAGTCTCCAAAAGTTTTATACTTGACTCAGAGTACCAGCTTGGAATCACCTAATTACAAAGAGAACATGCCATATCTGGACCGAGCATCGCTCCTGAGGGTTTAATAAGTAATTAGGAACCAAACTCCAATCTTGCTTGGGTTGTCAGGAACTAGTCCATAGCTATTAGATAAGCCAGGTGTTTCTGTGCCTATGAATAAAATGAGAAATAAATGAGTGGTGAACTTTTTTTCTATTCTGTTCTTATTAATAGTCTTCTGTCTCTGTTGGGTTTCTGCCCAACACATTATGAAGCAGCAGGAGTAACATGCTTCCATTGCTCAGTCCACTTAAGTATCAGTATGTTCTCACTTGATAGATTCTGGTTTCAAATTAGTTTTTCTTTTTCTTTTAGGGTTAATAACTGCATTGGATTTTCCAACTACAAATTTTTCCTTCAGTTCTTAGCTTACTCTGTTCTCTACTGCCTGTACATTGCTACGACAGTCTTCAGCTATTTCATCAAATACTGGAGAGTAAGTTTTTTTTAAAAATATCCTAAAGGGCCTCCTCTGAACAAATACACACTTGCTACAGTTCATGACATTGTACACTCTATATTTTTGTACATTTTGAAATAGCTTCTACAGGAATAAACAGGCAAGAAGAACCTTGAATACTCTGAGATTTAAGAAAAAAAAGATTCAGTTAAACAAGTTTCTGTCAATTATGACAGTCATGCTAAGGCTTCCAGAAACCTAACCACTTGATTCCTACTGATTGAAGATGTATTTCATCAATTGAGTTTTTAAAAGCCCACATCTTATCAATTAGATATTTGAAAATGTTTAAATTAGCTTGAAATATTTAGTTTCTGTAAAAAAAAAAAAAGACTAACAAAACACTCTGCTTCTAAGAAATACTGCCTAGTTCCAAATTCAAAGGAGATTGTAAAGTTTCTACTGGAAAGAAAGATATACTGACTCACCTTCACATATGACCAAAATGAAGTGGAGAGTCTTTGAACATTTTGTGACAAACACTGTGTTCTATTAGGCAGACTTGGATCTGATACTGACTCTCTTCTTTTTTTCACTGCCTCATTACCAAGATCAAATAAAAAAGATGTTGAAAGTGCTTTTGCTTTCAAAATGTGATTTTAATAATTATAATAAAATCTTGAAAAATCTTCTCTCATCTTTTTCCTATTTGGAAATAGCAATCATATCCATTTATTTCAAAAGTAAAGTTAAAACAGATTTTCCATTTTCATGTGTGTATAGGGCCTGGAAAAAGTACAGAGAAATATATTCTTTTAAATTTCATAACAATGGATTCCAGAAGTTATCCCTTCCCTACAAGCCTAGTACTGTTACTAATATATTCATGATGAGAGCTATCCAAACAGAACTTACATAATAAAAGATGAATGTGGGCATATGTATCAGTTATTACTTTAAGAATTGCACAAGAGCCTGTATGGTTGGAACATCCTACTTTCTCTGGAGAAGCAAAGTTTGAGGTAAAGAAGAATCCCATAGACAGAACATAAATTGCAATTAATTGGCGAAAACAAGGAAAATACAAGGTAGTGAGAAACTAAAAGCTGGGAACATTTAAATTATAAATTTGTAAGAAATATAGCATATATAATTATGACACATGCTTTCCATTTCCCCTTTAACTTGCTTAATGATTCAGATATTAAATAACTTCAGGAATCAATAGTTCAGTTTGTGTCTCTTCAATTAAAAGACATGAAAAACTATCAGCAGAAATAAACTTTTCTCAAAGTTTTCTCTATATAGAAAACATTTCATAATGTTATGCATCTCAACATCTCTTCTTTGGCATCTTCCCACAATGTAAGATCTTTTATCTATTGCTCAACTTTTCATGAGCTGTTTTACATTCCACCCACATGTTGGACTATTGTAAAAGTGAAAAAATTGCTACGTACAGTCATCAGGCAAAGTGTCAGCCTTGTATTTACTATAGACCTTTACTATAGTAGACCTGTCTTAGTCCTTAACACAGTAGGCCACTAGATCCATCCTTTACCCTCCTAACCAAAGAAACAATATTATTTTTTTACCCATTTTAACTTTAACCCTCCTAGTCAGACAGGAATCAAATAACATGATGCCAACCAGATCTATATTTTGTTTCATTCTTGATAGATGATTTTTGGTTATGAATTAAAAACTAAAAATGTGCCAGACTTGCAAGCAATACTGGGAGTAAATATAACCATGTCTTTTTTTATTCCTTCAGCTTTTCTCCACAATAGCCTAGCTTATGCCTGACATGAGAGAGGAAGAAACCTGTCTTTGTTTGCCCTCACACTGAAAATGGCATTTACAGTTTAAGGAAATACTTCCCTACAGTCTCTCCAGCCAGAGCACACTTTACTGTCATTTAAAAATAGCTTTCTCGGTTTAAACTGAGACTTTCCTTAAAATGAAGAGTAAGTCGTACCATGTATTTTTAAAGCCATTATCAAGCAAAAAACTCCATGTATCAAGGATACAAACTGTACTTCTCAGAATAGCTACCTCCATTTATACAATACTTTACAGAGTTTAAAGTCTTTTCAATCCATTACTTTACCTAATTCTTACCACAAATCTTAGAAATAGGCAAAATAGGAATTAGTCATCTCACTCAAAGATGATAAAGCTAAAGCTCACAGTGATTAAGTGACTTTCCTAGGGCCACCTACCTTATAAATTTCAAAGTCAGGACCAGAACCTAAGTCTGACCCTAAGTCCAGTGATCTTACATACTGTACCACATTCTACTGCTCATTGTCCTACAATTCTTTATCTTTGAGATAAAGAATTGGAAGACCATAAAATTATTTCTCTCCTCTCACTGTGAACAATAACTAAGCGTATAGGAGACTGATTTTTACCTACCACACTGGGACCATGAATCTCCTAATAGAAGCTATGAATTATTTTAGAAACCTGAAAATGGCAATATTCTAATAATATTCTGAACTGACTCTGGTGATTGGTTCAGTGGTTTAGTTCATTATCCCCTGAGAAGGTGTTTTGCAACACAGAATTGTCACTCTCTTTAAACAAAAAAAAATGGTTTATATTAAGAACATTATCAAGGACAATGCCATAGATAAGCTTTAACAGATTGGGTTCTGAAATAAAGTGGGAAAGTAGCTTCCAGCTCAGCTACACAACTTGTAGAGTGACTTTATGTCAATCTCACTTGCCTAGCCATTTCTTATTGCCCATTTAACTGTGAAAAATAAGAAGTAAAATTAATGTGAGTTTTAAATATTTTCATAAACATACTAAATAGTACACATCATAAAAGCAAAATCTCAGTGAAGACAAAAATCATAATAAAGCAGTATCTAGAGTCCTTTCTATGAACTTAAATTAAAACAAATAGAAAGCAATCTAATCCAATTTGGGTGTATAGGCAAAGATTTTGTGAAGGAACTATTTCCAAAGAGATAGCTTCAAATAATGACGGCTGAACCCCTGGAAGTTGCTATTTCCGTGGCTGCCCTCTACAGAAATTTCACCTGGATTTCCCCTCAACTAAAAGTATCTGACACTTTTACTCCCCCTAATCTTTACCCTTCAAACATATATGTTCTGGAAGATTCCCAATATTTTCTTACATGAAAATAAATCAAAATATCCTGTCATAGAAGAATCTGTGCTATCTGAACTTGCCCAGTTTTGCCACACATTAAATTTCTATCCCAAAACTGGAAAAAAGATCATTCAGAAGTTAAAGTCCACTTTACTTAAGAATCACTTTTAACTTTATTACTGGAGAATATTTAGAAAAAATTCAGAATAATTAATCATACTAAAATAATGATGGTCATTGGAAAGGAGGATGTATTAGTTATCCAGTTGACTGCTTACTTGAAAATGATTCTGCTCAAAAGACAAAATATCACATGTGCATAATAAAGAACTTTCCAACATTCATTTTGTTCTAGAACTCCAAGAAAAGCTCATGATGCATAGAAAATAACATGATAATAGCTATAAAACATTTAGCCATGTATTTTTATAATTGCCTATAATATTTGGTTGAATTGTACTGTCTAAATAGCTATTACATAGGACAAAATGTACCAGGGCATTCCACTTATAAAAAAAACCACATAAAATTTTCAGAAGCATTAAGGTTAGATCATGACTTTAGGTAGGGCACTTAAATATTATACCTGTACATGTTAACTTTCTACATTCACTGCTGTGATTTTATATATATATATATATATATATATATATATATATATATATATGTATATACATATATATGTGTGTGTGTATGTATATATTCAAGGAAACATAAGATAGAAAGAATTCTGGAATAGCCTTCCTCGAGACAAGAAAATGAACCATAAGTGGAATATGGACTTTATATTATATTATGACCTTAGTATATAGTTTTCACATTGCTCTTTTCTAATTGGTACATTGTATACCTTATCTTACACTGAACTACACTTAAGCAAGGATCCATTTTAGGCTTTGCAAGCAAAGATCATGTCTTTAATGAGCTTTAGTCATCAACAGACAGAACAATGTAAAAATTTTGCTAAATGCATTTTAATTACAGTTAATGTTTTATACACATGCAACCTATGTAGAAAAGCTAGTTAAACTTTACAACTTTAATCCTTTATTTTGTTTCTTTATTATTTCTTTTCTAGGGGGAATTGCCCAGTGTTCGCTCTAAGTTCCACGTCCTTTTTCTGCTCTTTGTGGCCTGCATGTTTTTTGTCAGCCTTGTTATTCTATTTGGTTACCATTGTTGGCTTGTCAGCAGAAACAAAACTACCTTAGGTAAGAATGAATATTAAGAGTAGGGAAAAACACATTAATGTATATCAGGGTGACCTGCAAACTGCTCCCAAGTAGGAGAAAAATGTCTAATGAAGTATTTTAACTGTGTGACATCCTGTTGCATCCAAATAGGGATAGACCAAAATGTATATGGTGAATGAAGCTTACAGACTGAAGAAAGTATTAGTGAATGCTCTTTATGATGTGTACTGAGTAATAGCTCCCCAGTTTAACAACTCCAAAAATTTCTAAAAAGTACTCACGTGAGGAAATGAAGGGAAGGATCAATAGAGAAGGGAACATTAAAAGGGTGGTACATGCAGATCAATAGAGATAAAAGAATCTGTTTTATTAAGTGCATTCCAAACCAGAGTAACTGAGGAAGAAGCTAAAACGATAATGAGAGATCAGAAATCTTTAAAAGAATCACATCCTTAAATATCTACATTTATCAAGATGCCATGTACGAAGTCTAGGAGTGAGATAAACTCACTGAACATGTAACTCTCTAGAAAATAAGTACAACAAGTAAAAATTTTCCACTGTCAATTACTCAGTTCTCTAGGCTTATTATTGTCTGGAATATTTCTGATGATTCTGGGAAACAATTTTTTAATATGTGGTGAAACAAATATTTAAGTGCTCTGCAGATCAATACACAAAGAGTGAGGAGAAACTTCTCAATTGTTGAATGTGTAACAAGGATACATTTGATTCAAAAGCATAAAATGTTTGCTGCAAAATCCATTGTACTTTAAGAATTCATTTTCTAATAATTGCTAGGTGTGAAATTATTGGCACCCACTTTCTAAATCAAATAGGTATGTAGCACTTAGTTGGTAAGATGGACAAATTAGCACATTTGGCTTGGAGATAAGTTATAATGTAGGAAGTACTTAAAGCTTCATAATAACAGGGCCTGAAACTAAGGGAAAAATGAAAAATGCTGAGATACAGCCAGAGTCCAACTGAGAAATGTTGCTTAATGGGATAAATGTGTGTCTAAAAATAATGTGCACTAACATGACTTGATTCCTCGTAGTCGCTGAGGTGATTACAGCTCATCCATTTACATTTTATCAAAGGTAAAACTCAATTTCTTACACTTCAGGCTTCAATGTGAACATTTTCATTTCTGAAATGTTTCAAAACCAAATCAATGTCATTACCATGTCTTTATGTGCCATTACTTTGGTCCTGGCTTTACACATGGAGATCATTTGGCTGTTTTTACCACTTAGATTCAAATAAAGTGCTATTAAATTTGTTCCTTCACTCCTTAAATCCAGTAGTAAAAATACATGCTATACCTATGGCTGCTTAATTATTTCTACTATCATGTGTTTCTCTTGCCTTTTAAAAAATAAGACTACTGGGGCTAGGGCAATAGCTCCATGGCACAAGTGCTTGCCTGCCAAGTGCAAGGTCATGAGTTCAAACCCCAGTCCTGCAAAAAAAAAGTAAATAAATAAATAAAAATAAGACTACTAATTATTTTATTGAATAAATTTACCTTTTATCACATAATTAAATTTATTCTTACTAGAGGGGCCTATACTAGCACAGCAAATAATATACCATGAAACAAGTTCACACTATTGGAGATTTATAAAATAACAATGCTGAAATTTGTTCCTTATTTTTTTTCTTTTTTCCTCTTTTTTTCAACTTCCCTACCTTGTCCTAGAGGCCTTCTGCACTCCAGTGTTTACAAGTGGCCCAGAAAAAAATGGATTCAACCTTGGCTTCATTAAAAATATCCAACAGGTATTTGGAGATAATAAGAAGTTCTGGTTAATACCTATTGGGTCCAGGTAGGTAATTATTACTATTGAAACAAGTTGATACCAGAGCATGCCTTGAAACAGTGGATTCAATTTTGATTGTAATATGCAACAAGTGTAATATAACGCTTCGTTCTCTAAGTTTTCCATTTCTCAGTTAATAAAGACAAATCATGAGGCTATTTCCATTTCTATTATCAATAGTATAGAAATATAAGAATAGTTGACTACAACTATATAAGCACAAGACAATATTATGTAGTCAGTAGTAGTGGTTATAAAGATAATGTCACAATAAGGAAAATGCTTACTGTATTTGAAATGAAAAATACAAAATACAAAATGGTATGAATACTGATTGATAATATGGACAAATATATGCAGAAGAACAACAGAAGAAATGTACCAAAAATTGCTAAAGTTTGTAAGTACTATAGTCTTAAAAATTATTTTTCTTTTATCTATTTTTTCATATTTGAACTTAAATATTATTACTTTTATGAAAGTAATAATTAAAAACCAAAAGAAACAACTTGATTCAGAGATTGTAGACAGCTCTTATGAGTACAGTAAGAATGCAGGGGAAGTAATAAATGCAAAATGAGTACAGCCAAACTAACTTTTGTTCTCTGGATGACTGTATGATCCAGATTAAACCACCATCAACTTTACTACAGGAGCCAAGCTTCTTTATACACATCTTGCATCCATTTAGATTTACTCTGAGACAGGGATACATTCATGTTCACTTATATGAGAAAAACCTTTTCTGAGGTTGGATAGTAAACAAAGAAAATATTTCTCTTCCCCTTCACTTATTGTTTTGATACTTCTGTACCAGTTAGTGTTTATAGGCTTATTTGTTTAAGATGTGATATATCCTGTTCTTCTGGATATAGGTCATCAGCCTCAGCAATATCACTGGATTGTACTACCAGTAATTATCTATGCCCTATTTGCAAATGTGTGCATGTAATTACTTATATGCAATCACTCCATTAAATGGAAATCTAAAATGAGTCTTTTGTGCCACAGGAACTGATCAAGCCAAACAAAAACAAAAATCATAGCATATTCACATACAAATGACATACTTACATTCTCTATAGAATGAGATCACTATGATTTATTAATGTCCAGCGAAGACCAATTATGAATAAGAGGAAAGATATAAATAACATCAAATAAGTAATACAAAAGTTACTCTGATTTAACTTTGCAATACAATCAGATATACATATTCAAGTGTTCAAACTATGACCCTATATACCCAGAACAATGGCAATTCCTTCCAATGTACCAAATCTGTTCATGGCCAGAACTTTACCAGGGAAGTAATCATAATTTACTATAGAGGGCCACAAAGTAGGACCACATTTGAATAATTGCACCCAAAATCTATCGTCTGTATAAATTTCACTCTAGCTCCTTCCCCTAGTTCTTAATAACTTTTCTGCCAGACAAACCAAATTGAGAATGTGGCATCTGGACATTATCTATCAATAATTCACAGTAGCTTATCTCCACCTGCATTCCATGATTCTGTGTCTATGCATATTATTTGAAAATTTAGAGTCAAATAAATTGCCCAAGTGTATAACATAAAACTAAAAAAGCAGTTCAGGAGAGATAGCTGAGTGTAATAAGAGCCTGTTTTGGCAAGCACAGGGACCACGATTCAATCCCTGGTCCTGCATGATGCAGTAGCACCACACTTGGGCATGCTGAGATTGTGATGGAGTCAGGATGTGGTGGTGCATGCCTGTAATCCCAACACGTAGGAGGTAGAAATCAGGAGAATCACTATGAGTCTGAGCTGCATAGTGAGATGCTGCATAAAAAATTAATTTTTAATATATATCATTATTAATAAATGATGCTCAGAAGGCTTGCTACATATTACTGTGCTGGACATTAGGGAAAGGAAGTTAAAGATTTTCTTACAAACAGAGTCAACACTAATGTAGACAAATAAGATATGGAAATTGAGAACAATACAGCAGTTAAATGAAACTACTGTAATAAACTTATTTCATCATGGATAATTACTTTCATAAAGGCCTATATAGCTTCAAAACCTCACTGCCTTCCTCTCCTCACCAGCCCTGGTGATGGACACTCCTTCCCTATGAGGTCTATGAATGAGTCACAAAACCCATTGCTAGCAAATGAAGAACCCTGGGAAGATAATGAGGATGATAATCAAGGTAAGTAGGCTGAGAACGAAGTCTTTTCTCCACTCAGCAAAACAAGCACTTTAAGGACCATGTTAATACAACCAATATAATATGTAGTGAGTTGTGTTCAGAAAGATTTCATAAGCCTATCAACATTTTATATATCTTCTTAATGGAGGAGGGCAAGTATGGTCAAATTTATTTAGCACACAGGGATAGCTTTGACAGGATTGACATCACCTTGGAGTCTCCTTACTAGCTTCTTATAGCATGACCTATAGCTAGTCAGGTAAATCAGGAAACATAAGATGCACTTTAGTGAATGCTTACAAACAGTCCAACTTAGTAATCACTCAAGATGTTCTGAGTTCAAAACTTTCATTCAATAAGTGAGCAGCAATTTGTCTTTGTCTACCTTCTATTCCTATTTATTAAATGTTCTTTAATATCTTATACTCATTATGCTTTAGAATATTTATGTACACTAAATTTTATTAAATAGAGAAAAGCCTATGCATGCATGTAGTAGTTGTGAAGGGAAACTAAGGCAGCAGAATGTTTTCCTTCAAAGTTTCTTCCACCAGATCATCAGGTCATTGTGAGACTTTATGTCAAGATCTTAAAATTTAGTGTTTATGTCCTGCGTCTTCACTACCAATCCTATTGTTTGGCTTTAGCTGATGGTATGCCCACTTATAGACCTCTAGCATTTGCTCATGTTATTAATTATAGATAACAGCATTGGGACTCAAACAAGACCAAAATTCAGAAGTGGAAACATTAAGTCCGATATTTCCATATTCAATATGCAAAGCAATCTGTGGCAAATTGTGAGCCCCATGTGGCTCCACCTATATGGCACTTTTGGTTGGAGCTTCCCTGGCTTCTCACTTAGGCCCACTTTGCTCCCACCTTGCAGCTTTCATTAGATAATCCACATTCCTGGCTTTTCACACCTTCTGGGGTTTCTATTGCATGTTAGAATTCTCGGTCTCTGATTCATACACTGCCCTCCCAGGGACACTGCCTGGACTTCTAGGCCTTCTAAATCGAGGTGGAAGACTTAACCTTATCACTTGCATTCTGCAAGTGCCTAAAACCAATGTGACATGGATGATGCCAAGGTTGGCTACCAGCTGGAGAAGTAGTCAGGTTTTCTTTTCTCTTGGCTGTAGGAATCTAGTAGCAGAGTGTATAATGATTATGCACAGCCTATCTTTTACTCTATGTATTAGCATATCATCGATGACAAGGAAAACATTTTAAAAGAATTCAGCCATAAAAGATTTAAACTTTCTTTAACTAGCACAACTTCTTTTAGTTCAATGTAATGAGGCTAAAAATGGGACTCTAATTTTTTTTTTTTTTTTTTTTTTTTTTTGTGGAACTGTGGTTCAAACTCACAACCCTGCACTTGCCAGGCAGGCACTTGTGCTACGGGGCTATCTCCTCAGCCACTTCTAATTTCTTTTGATAATTCGAATGAAGTATATTTGAGGAAAGGTATTTTATCAACTAAAATGTCTGTCTAGTATAAAACAAAGTGTGCTTGAATTTCCTAATATAAGCTCCTGATAATAATGATACCTAGGATATACAACAATTAATCTTTCTTATCAAATGCTGAACAATTAGCTGGAAAATATTGTCTTCATCCTTCAAGATATGAAGTGGTTTATATATAAAGCTAATTTCCTTCTCCTTTATTTGTATAAAACTTGCTTTGTATAACATCTATTATTACTGCTCTAGGTAGAATACATTTCTCACTTATTTTTAATATTGTAGTTTCTACTGTCACTACAAGTCATCTGTTAGAAACACAGAAGAAATAATGGAGTACTTATTAAAAGCATACTAAAGATATGACATTGGACCCAAAAGAGGTGTTAAATAGCACAGTACTTGAATTCAAGTGGAGAAAATAATGAACACACGAAAAGTTGACTAACAGAGCACAATACAGGATGCCTTGTTAAGTAGGAGATTGTTACGCTGAACAAGTAGGTAAACTGTTATCAAATCAAGATCAGTCTTGAGGCATAAGACTAAGAGCAGTAGATGATGAGGTACTACTGATGGTTTGTGACCTGCAAAATAATGTGAGAACAATGTTGTTCTAGAAGATGATTAAAAGCAAACTTTCCTCATATGACAGAGATTTCTCTAATACTGTAACTTTAAAAGAATTGGACAGATCTCTTGTCTTTATCAGAATTCAAACTCTCCAAGAAAATATCACGGCTTTAATAAAGAGTTTGGGTAGTAAGGGACTACATGGGAACTCACAGTAGTCAGAGACTTTATCATCTTAATTTCATTACCTCTGTAAACCAGGCAAAATAAAGTCACACATAGAAAGTAGTCGCTACATTTATTTGAAGGATAAAACTAACATTTGTTGAACATTTTTTTGAGTTATACATATTAAATAAACGCATTTTGTATGAGGAAACGCAAAGTCAAAGGAACATGAAGTCACATAGCTAAGTGACAGACCCTAGCTCCAAAGTTCACAACATAACTTGAACCTCTCCTTTCAACCTATTTGTTCTTCAGTCTATGTATCTTTAAAAGGTCTATTTCAGGCCCAGCCAAATATCTCAGGGAATTAAAATACCCGCTTAGGCAAAGTGCAAGAGCTGGGGTTCAATCCCTGGCATAGTGTGCCAGCCCTGCCCCCGTGAGTGCGGAGAGGATGACTGAGACTGGGCGTGGTGGTGCACACCTGTAATCCCAACTCTTGGGAGGCTGGAAACAGCAGGATTACTACAAATCTGATCTATGTAGTGAGACACGTTAGTCCCTGTAGTAAATGCATAAAAAGATCCATTTCAAAGATAATTACCTCAGTGTCTTTGCCTCTTTCACCAGATGTAAAAAGGATGGGGAAAAACAGATATAGAGATCTGGGATAGAAAATATTATCCTAACCCTGGCGCTTAGTTGAAGGTGTGACTTTTGGAAAGTCCCTTTTCTCTGGACCTCACTTTCAATTCCATGCTTTCCAAGCTGTCTTTAATTCTAAGGCATGATGTTTTATGAGGATGTCTGATACTGAGGTGTCTGAAGTTAACCTGAATAACTGTTACCTAATATTTTTGACCAAATAGTAACATTCTTTTTTAAAAAAGAATGCTATCATATACTAAAAGTCATTGGAAGCTTTTATCACTACTACATATTACACATTCTGAAACGGATTACTTTTTTCATGCATTCTATGTGTGGATAGTTATCCCTCCTTATCACCTTATCTAGTATTTTGACCAGCAGCTTATAAAACAACTGGGTCTCACACTTGTCATTTTCTTTCCTTGAGAATAGAAATCATAGGTCTCATATTCAAAGCATCAAACATAATGCACTAGGTTAGGGAAGGGCTTCTTCCTTGAAAAGGTAGGTAATCTTTTTTTCTTTAAAAGAATTTTTATTTATTTATTTTCTTGTTTCAGAACCTTTGTTTGTTTATTCACTCATTTTTATGGTCGGCTCAGCCCGCCCCAACGGCAGGGCTGGCGCAGCATGTGGTGCCGGGGATCGAGCCGCGGTCCCTGAAGCAGCCCAAGCTTTCCCAAGCAGGTGCTTTAGACCACTGAGCCATCCCACCGGGCCCCAAGCTAGGTAATCTTTAAGTTAGTAGTTCCCATTGTATCCTGATAAGGGAGTATTCATGCTGTCAGGTTCTGGAAAACGTAACTCAACAGTAATATTACAGATACTCCTTTTACTGCTTTATGTACAGTTCCCATCCCTGAGCTCTGAATTAGTATATGTTCTTAAAGTAATACACAAGTCTTCAAAGATTTCATTCAGAAAGCACTTCCTGAGGATATACCTCAATTATAGTACTGTGAAATAATACAAAGATAAGTAAAAAGTGGCCTCTGCCCTCAGTTCACAGAAGCAAGGAAAATAAGCACATATCTCTTTTGTGCACATAAAATATGGTGTGTGTATTTCCATAAAAGTAATGCTAGCAATTACATACATAATACTGGCTTATGTTTGTGATAAACACTGTGTCATATATATGGTATGTGTTTTATTGTCAGTGAAATTTAAACACAGAGTATATTATTCAGTGATGAAAATGTGTGGCTGTATTTGTAAGAGTATTGAGGAAGAGGCAGGACTTATATTTTATTAGGAAGAATAATATCAGGATAAATTCTGGGAGGTAAGAAATATTTTGAAACACAAGTGTGAATTATGGATTTGGGATCGTAATGTTAGAGAGATAACATATGGCCAAGTAGTCAACAAAAGTTTTGTAGATTTAGTATAATAGGAAATAGCTATTGATTTTGTGGGTTTGATTTAATAATGATATAATGAAATGAAATTTTAGAAATATTACTCTGGTCCTGATATGCAAGATGAATTGGAATTTGGAAAGAACAACAAAAAGCTGTATGTCTGTTCTTGTGGCTTCATAAGTGGTGTTAGTTTGAAAACAGAAAATTAAAGCCCAGAGACATTTTTATTAACTGGAAATAGTCCAGTTGATTACAGATATCTGAAGGTTATTTTATAGAGATGGCAGTTAAACCCATGAAAAGGAAAGGGGATAATCAAGGGGAAAAGACTAGAAAAAAGAGATGAAATGTAAAATTTGAAATCATATGATTTGACATGAATCGATGGGAACAAGGAAATTAATGATGAAAGAAATTCAGAAGATCAAAAATAGAATATTAGAAAATATTTATAGTTCCAGGGAGAATATGTATCCAAAAATACTGAAATGAGACAACATTTTCCCTATTTTACGTATGAAAAAAGCTGAGGCTGAAGGGAGAGAAGTAATCTGAAGTAGTCACAATTCAGCCTAAATTCTTCAGACTCCATGTTGGGTCTTTGTCCTTGTTCCTACTTTCTCTTCTCTTTCCAATCTCTGAGAACAAATGGATAGAAAGACATGTATTCCATGGTCACTTCATTTAGTACCAAGGGTTTATGTGGAAACCTGGGATTTTAAAGGAAGAGAGATAGATATCTAAGACAACACAGGTACAAAACCAGAGATGAGCCAGCACACAATATTAATATGATGTCATTGTTCATGCGTTGAATAGTGCTGAAATCACTACAGTATAGGCAGTATGAGGGATATGGGAAACAGGATTAGTGAAGATGTTAGAAGGTGAATTGACTTCATAAATTCTGCATTTGTATTATATGCAACAGGACTCACATTTTGAGCTATATACATTTTTCAATTTAGTCTTCACTACATGGACCTACACATGTAGCCTTAGAGCTTTACTCCCACTTTGGGAAGTAAAACCATGAAAGAAATTGATAACCAAGTTTTACAGCTCAGGCAACAATGTCCACAAAAGCATAATCTTGTTCAAAAAATTGTTTGGTGGCAGTGTTCTATACCAAATACAAGAATGAGTTACAGTGGAAAAGTAAAACAAACAATAACAAAAGAACCCCATACTTAGCAGAATCATAAACATCAAATTCTGGAGTTCATTGCCAAACCATATCTAAATATTTTTGAGATAGGCACCATTCATCTAGGATGCGTTGGAAAAAATTAGCATCACTTCTCAGGAGCAACAGGGATATGAAGTTAATTGCATGTCCAGAACTATCTTTTCTTTTCCTCTGTTAAATGGCTTCACGTTAGAAATGTTGGCTAAGTGAGATGGGATGTATCAGTAAGTACTTGTTGCCTTTTTTCTGTTTGTTGGAAAAACACAATTTTTGTCCATTATCCCTCTAAAGATCTGACTACTATTGGCATGACTACCCTAAGGCAAGTGTTATGATTTACATGGAGAATGTTTCCCAAAGGCCTCATGAGCTCAGAGATAAGGTTTTGGGAAGGTTATTCATTCATGAAGGCAGTATAGCTAAGTTTCTGCTGGAAGTGAAGGCCTGATTGGAAGAGGTGGGTCACCGAGTGTGACCTGGAAGAATGCATCACCCTTACTTCTCCTGCTTTCTCTTTGTTTCCTGGTTATCAGGCCTTGAGTAGCTTTCCTCTTCCTGGAAAAGCTGTTCTTGTGTTTAAGCCTACCAACATGGACAGAAACTGTGAGCCAAAATAAATGTCTCCCTCTTTAAATTGTGGGTGTTGCGTTTTTTGTCTTAGTGACAAGGAAAGTCACTATGACAGCTAATCATGATTCCAAAGACAAACATTCCCAAAACCGTGTTTATTCTCCACTAGTTGGAAGAAACTTTGTCTGGATTTTGTGCAGTTAATTCGGTGGTGTGAGAACTTGTGAGCTTGCTATGGCAAAGGTAACCCACCCTAGTTGGTTGGCCCTAGTCATGAGAGCTCATGCTTGGAGATTCTCTGAATGAAAAACTCATTTCCCAGAAGAAAGTGTGCAATATAGAAACTTTAAGAATTACTACTATAAATTTCCTACCTCCAAGTGCCAAATACACATCATATGGTGTGCATGAAGACAATGATTATCTGTATATATTAAGCTAGATGATTCAAAGTTGGCACTTACAAAAAGCAGGTGTTCAGAAAGAAAAACATGTTTATCATAAGTGATGTTAGAAGCCAGCCAGAGAGCTCCGCAGACTAAAGCGCCTGCTTAAGCAGAGTACAGTGGCCAGGGTTTGATCCCCAGAGTGTCGTGCCAGCCCCACCCCTGGGGTGCACAGAGATGGTGATTGAGACTGGGTATGGTGGCAGGCACCTATAATTCCACCACTTGGGAGACTGAAAACAAGAAAATCATGAGTCTGATCTATGAAGTGAGATTGAACGCTCTGTAGAACCTGTACCAATTACATAAAAAATAGATAGATAGAGAGATAGATGAATAGATGAATAGATAGATAGATAGATAGATAGATAGATAGATGGATGAATGATGATACTCGTTAAATCCAAAGACTGATTTTCTGTATATCTCATTCATTTTAAAAACACATCAACACCTAAACATTAGGATAGCAATCTCAGTTGTGTCTTGTGCGATAACTGCAAAAAAGGGTAATTTTGTGAGTAACAAGATCCAAACCATTTTGTTAAATTTAGATGATAGCAACCTGTCACTGCACCTATTTAAGTCAGATACCAGTCAGTGTTACAGATCAGATAATTCAGATAGATAAAATAATCTTAGTTCAAGGTATAGCAGGCTGATTGCTCTTGGAAACTGAATATAACATCTCTTTAAAAATGTTTCCATGTACCAGCCAGTCTTTTTTCTCCCTCAGTCTTCAGAAATTGTAGATATTTGTTGCCTCCAGGGATTAGACAAGGAAGAAAGTAAGTGCCATTGAATGAATATATATATATATATATATATATATATATATATATATATATATATATTTGAGACTATCTTTGTGTACTTTCCGTTTCTGTTCCTATAACAAAATACCTGATGTTTGATACTTTATAAAGTAAAAAGATATATTTGGTTCACAATTCTGATTGGCTGTAGCATCCAAATTACTTGGTGCGAATGTCATGACAAATGACGACTGGGAGTATCAGAACATGATGGAGAAACAAAAAGAGAAATAACCACTTGCTAAAGGAACCAAATGTATGGATGGTCTTGCTTTAAAACAGTCTTCTCTTATAAGAACTAACCAAGTGACACCTTTATGACTTAGTTACCACACACTAGTCCCTATATCTTAACAGTTACACCATTCAAGGGGTTCAGCATATTGATTATAGCACAATGTAATGCTGAAATTATGTTTGGAATACATGTCACTCTTGTCTTTTTGATATGTACTGCTCCTTGTGTAAACTCAGTTACTGTCATTCTATCAAGAGTAGTACTTGAAAATAAGAGACTGGAGCAAATACCATATTCTTGACAGGCTACAATTTTGTATCTCCTTGAATTTCCAAATATCTGTGTCAAAATTGTGTAACTGCTTATATCACATTGTATGGAAAGTTATTAGAATATCAATGATGGCCAGAAAATATCATTTCCAAGCTAAGTCAAAGATATTTGATACTCAGAAAGCCAGTGATGATAAGCTCAAGTACCTGTTACAGAGTAATAGTATCACAAAGCTTTTCTGATGGAGGGCTAAGAATGTAAGTTAACAGACCAAAAGTTGGAGAAAAAGAAGGGCTATAAGGATAGGCAATATTTTGGCCCTAGCCCTTCAAGGTCAATAAAGACCCAGGATATAAGGGAACCTGTGCTGTAATATCCTATAACTCAGAGGTGTCCCAAATTTCCAGGTCAAGGAGATTATGGGACCTCAGAGGAAAGGGATGAATGAACTGTGGTGCATCTAAGGAGAGTCACC
>PVJA010030611.1:0-25619 GCA_004027025.1 Myocastor coypus
GGAGGAGGAGGAGGAGGAGGAGGAGGAGGAGGAGCCAGAAAGTCATGAGGCCAACTCTGCTCTGGACAGAGAGCCTCAGGAAGAAGGGCAACAGTCATCGCATCTGCACCCAGACAGCCATTGCCCACCACACCTCATCAGAAGCCTCAACGAACTCAAGCATTTCTAAGCCTGGCTCTATAGCTCCCATTTGTAATCCAACACTCTGGGTGGCTGAGGCAGGAGGATGGAAAGCTCAGGTTCAGCCTAGGCAACGTGGCGACCCAGAAAGACCTTGCCCCTCAGGAGACTGGGGGCTAAGGGTGTTGCTAAGCATGAACACCTTGGGTTCAATCCCCAGTATTTAGAAACTGTTTTAACCCCTAGGAGATTCCAATACTGTGCTTGGGAACCCCATCCAGCCATCACCTAAGGTACAGAAGGGCTTCATCCCACCTACTACCTCCAGATTCTGTGGCCCTGATATACTACAATTCTTCACAGTTGGTAGCTTCCAAGCTACAGAACCTCCCAGGGCAGAATAGTAACAGAACCAGCCTGCTCTACCATGTGACAGCATTGGAGAAGCACTCTGAGAAGACGGGTGAGCTATTTGGGAGAGTATCGCTTCTCCTGGAATCTACAGTAGCTCTTTTCTGATTTGTCAGAGGATGTAAGAGCATTTGGAGCATGACTCCTGCGTTACGGATCACTTGGCAACGTTTCACAGAAGGAGCTTTACACAAGGTCGGCCTCCACTTTTGCAGGTTTCACTCATTTGAGTTTGTGATTGAGTAGGACTTAAAAAGATCTGAGTTCTTTCCAGGTCCAAGTTCTGAGGACTTGCTCAAAGCCTGACATTCACCCACATCACAGGAGGCAACACTCAGTTTGTGGAGAAGTCAAATGAACCACCACCATATAAACGGTCATAGGAGTCCATTTTTATCACTCAGTTGTCTTTAAATGTGTACCTTAAAAATCAGAGGTAGGGAGCCAGGGAGATAGCTCCATGGCACAAGTGCCTGCCTCGTGAGGGTGTCATAAGTTCAAACCCTGGTCCCGCAAAAAGAGAGACCTTGTCTCAAAAAAACCAGAAGTAGCGCCCCAGCCCCAGCAACAAAAGCCCTGGGGGCAGCGCCAAGCTCCACCAAGGTGCGTTTCCTACCCTGAACCAGAGGCAACCTCAACAGGACCTGAGCTGGCTTCCAACCAGAATATTGGCTTGATTACTAGAATTACAGCCTGAGGTAAAAATTGGCATAGCCAACTGTGTGACTCTATGCGAACATCACTGTTCACAGAGAGAGGAAACAGATTACTGACTGCGTGATGGTCTGTGTCTATAATTTCTGCACCCCAAGAGGATCCCAAGTTCAAGGCCAACTTGGGCAACTTAAGGAGACTAAAGTAAGGAAATAAGAAAACAGAGAAACAGAGGGAGAGAGGCAGAGGCAGGCAGGCAGGCAGACGGACGGACGGACGGACAGACAGAGACAGAGAGACAGACAGACGGAAAGACAGACAGAAAGACATACAGACAGATGGAAAGACAGGCAGGCAGGCAGCCAGACAGACAGACAGACAGATGGAAAGACAGACAGACAGGCAGCCAGACAGACAGACGGAAAGACAGACAGACAGGCAGGCAGACAGACAGACAGAAAGACAGGCAGGCAGGCAGCCAGACAGACAGGCAGGCAGGCAGGCAGCCAGACAGACAGGCAGGCAGGCAGGCAGACAGACAAACAGAAGGATGGAAAGATAGAGACAGACAGAGAAAGAGACATAGAAAAATAGAGACAGAGAGAGAGCGCAAGAAAGAGAGAAGGAGCAAAGGAGGCAGAGAAAGAGGATAGGAGTAATCAAAGAGAGATTATTGCTTGCTGAAGGTCAGATGGTACGGGATTATGATTCTAAGGGGTACATAAGAGACGCCCCTCTCGCGACACCCTCTGGCAGTGTTGATGGGCCCAGTTCTTTGTCTGGCGCTGGTACTCACCTGCGCCTTTATTACAAGCTGGCACAGAACTTAACTCACACATTGCAACGATGTCAATTTCCTGTTTTTCATACTGTTCTACAGTTGTAAGATACAACCACTAGTTGCACAAGGACAAATGATATGAGATTCTGCTCATGGGCTATACCCAAAGCAGTCAAATTCCTACAGACAGAAAATAGACCCAGGCTGTGGGAAGCTGGGTGAAGTTAGGAATGCTGGTTTCACTGGTCCAGAGTTTCTGTTTTGTCAGGTGAAAAGCGTCTTGCTGACTGGCTGCCCAGCTGTGCGAATGCACATAGCATTTCTCATGAGAAAACACTGCCAGTGCACCTTTCATTCTATAGGGAGTTATTAGAATATCAGTGAGTGATGGAAAATTCCGGTTGCGTGTTACGTCGAAGGCATTTGGTATTCAGAAAGACAATGAAGGTAAGCTCAAGTACCTATGTTATAGCGTAATAGTATCACTAAGCCTCTCTTCTGGAAGGTTAACAACTTAAGTTTGCAGACCAGAAAATTAGAGAAAAAGAAAGGCTACAAGAACTGCCAGTATTTTGGTCCTAACCCCTCTAGGTCAGTGAGGACTCAGGACATAAGAGAACCTGTACTGTCACATCCTATAATTCAGAGATGTCCCAAATTTTCTGTTCACTAAAATGAAAAGTAAAAATTATTTTACTTTAAAAAGATGCAAGGGGCCCGGCAGGATGGCTCAGTGGTCTAAAGCGCCTGCTGAGGGAAGCTTGGGCGGCTTCAGGGACCGCGGTTCGATCCCCGGCACCACATGCTGCGCCAGCCCTGCCCTCGGGGCAGGCTGAGCCGGCCATAAAAATAAATAAATAAAACAAACAAAAGTTCTGAAACAAGAAAAATAAAATAAAAAAATTTCAAAATAAATGAATAAATAAATAAAAAGATGCAATCGGGCTGGGGAGGTAGCTCTGTGGCCCAAGTGCCTGCCTGGCAAGTACAAAGTCATGAGTTTGAACCCCAGTCCCACAAAAATAAATAAATAAATAAATAAATAAATAAATAAATGCAATAATTAGAGCCAAAAGATGCCTAAGACTTCTTTATACCATCCTGGTCACATCTATAATTAATGAACCTATAATTACCACATGAATCTTTTTAAATTTTAATTCTTTTTTTTTTTTTTTTTGTCTTTTTGAGACAGGGTCTCACTATGCAGTTGAGGCTGGTCCTGAGCTCACTTTTGTAGCCCAGGCTGGTCTCGAACTCGCACCAATCCTCCTGCCTCAGCCTCCCGAGTGCTGGGATTACAGGCGTGCGCCACCACGCCCGGTTCTATTTTATTTTAAATAGTAAAAGCAAAAGCAGAAACAAAGACAGAAACAAGGTATCATGCAACAATACATATATTACAGATTTTTTAAACAATTATAGCTAATTAATAATGGTTGTTTTATTATCTAATTTTATCATCCAATCTATTGCTCAGACTCACAGATACAGTTATGTAAAATTGGACAAATAATTGAATAGTACCACTTGCTTTCAAGAAACCTTAATTTTTTTCTTTTTTGTTGTTATTGTTTACTTTTTTTTTTTTTTTTTTTTGTGGGACCAGGGTTCGAACTCATGACCTTGCACTTGCCCAGCAGGCACTTGTGCCTCGGAGCTATCTCCCCAGCCCCGTTATTGTTTACTTTTTTTTTTTTTTTTTTTTTTTTTTTTTAGACAGGGTCTCGCTATGCAGTTGAGGCTGGTCCTGAGCTCACTTTTGTAGCCCAGGCTGGTCTCGAACTCGCATCAATCCTCCTGTCTCAGCCTCCCGAGTGCTGGGATTACAGGCGTGAGCCACCACGCCCGGCTTATTGTTTACTTTTTTAAAAAATTTGTTTTAAGGAGAGTTCAATAATGATTGATAAGATATTAGAAATGGCAAACATTTAGGAGACCAAGATGAGAGGTATTCAATCCTGGGCTTTGTATTACACACCGCTGTCCTCGATGTCATTGTGCAGTTCCCAGATACCAGCATATAGAGTTAGTCAAAGTCAAAGTTCTACACATCAGCTGCTATTTAAAAAAAAAAAAAACTTAGTGCTGTCCTCTTGATGCTTCTCTGCCACCAATCCTTTTCTTGATGAGACTGGGGTGCTGAGTATTGACTCTGGGTACTTGACGGTGTGCACAGACACACTGCGTATGTGCCTGCGCTGGCTGCTCACACAGGTGCGCCTACGCCTCCTTTCTGGGATGATCTCTGCGTGTCTCTCTGTGGTCCACAGTCTCATCACACTTCAGAGCTATCTCAGATCTTGCTAGTCATCTCTCACGAAGGCTGCCAAGATCCTGGAAGCCAAAGATCTTCCTCATCGATGTGGCATCAGCCCCAAGCGCAGAGATAAGAAGGGCTTCAGTGAAGGAGCAGAGGCCTAGCAGGGAGGGAGGAGATGACGTCGCCTGAGTGTGGCAGCACACGTCTCAGCAACTTTCCTCACTGCCAGGACGAAACACCCGAGACTCACCGCACAAGGGAGGGGAGGTTTCTTGTGGCTCAAAGTTTGGTCTGCAGCCAACCAACTCCAAGGCAAGATAGCGTGGCAGAGAGAAGACAAGCTCTTCTGGGCCACCCCACCTTCAGGGAGGTGAGCTCTGAGCCCCATCACGTAATCAGCTCCCAAAAGCCCCACCTCTGAGGATATGAGACTCTTGGGGGACATCTAGATGTTACCTGTAACATTACATACTCCGACAGTGCAACACACTGATTAGCACCAAGGCCATGAATCTCAGTCTCTCTCTCTCTCTCTCTCTCTCTCTCTCTCTCTCTCACACACACACACACACACACACAGATGCTCCTCAGTTTACAATGGGCTTACATCCTGATAAATTCATTATAATTTGAAAATGTAATCAAAAAGCACATTTCCTGTACCTAATCTACCAACATCACAATGTACTAGCTTTCCCTCACTAGGACAAAATACTGGAGAGAATCAGCATTAAAGGGGAAAAGGTCTATAGTGGTTCATGGTTTCAGAAGCTTCAGTTTGGAATTGTTGCTTGGTCCTCTCACTTGGGGGCTGCAGTGGCAAAGAACATTACAGGAGCACACAGTGGGAGATACCTACTCACCTTGTGGTAGCTGGGAAGCAAAGAGAGAAAAGAAGGGGCCGGTTTCCAATATCCACCCTCTAAGCAGAACCCAAACCTCGGTAACTTCTTCCCATTAGACCCATCTTAGTCAGTTTTCTATTGCTAAGATGAACATACTCTCATTTTATAGGACAGTCTTCTTTTGGTTTATGGTTTCAGAGGGTTCACTCCAAGGGTTCTGGGCTTCCAGGCAGAAACAGCATAGTAGAAGGGCATGCTGTTTACCACATGGTAGCCAGAGAACCTGAAAAGAGAGAGAGAAGGGAGGAGCCAGGGGTGAGAGTGCAGCCTTCAGGTCGCAGCCCAGTGACCACCACCCCCCAGGCCCAACAGCGCACTCAGATGTGAACTACAAAGCGGACACATCCACTGAGGAGCACAGCACCCCACATCCAAGCACCTTCCCAAAGCCTCGCTGTAAATGGATGAGTCTTTAGGGATCACTTAAAGACCCTACCTCCTAAGGGTTCTGCCATCTACCAGTAGTGCCACAGACTGGGAATGATAACTTTCAGAAACACTGAAGGTCAGCTAGCCTACCTCACTCATGTGCAGAGACTGCCCTGAGCCTACAGCTGGGCACAGTCACGTGGCAAAGGCCTTTGTAACAGAACACTGAATGTCTCATGTACTGTACTGTTGTATATTGTACTAAAAGTGAGAAGCAGCGGGCTTGGGCAGATTTTATAGCACTATAAGGAAAAAAAAAAAAAAAAAAAAAACTAGCTTGGGGCCCGGCAGAATGGCTCAGTGGTCTAAAGTGCCTGCTTAAGAAAGCTTAGGTGGCTTCAGGGACATCAGTTCAATCCCCGGCACCGCATGCTATGCCAGCCCTGCCCTCAGGGTAGGCTGAGCCGGCCATAAAAATAAATAAACGAAAGTTCTGAAACAAGAAAAAAATAAAATAAAATAAAAATTTGAAAAAAAAAAAAAAAAACTCAGCTAAGTCAAACCATCCATATCAGATTTTTAACAGCCAGCTTTGAACTCATTCAAAATCGGCAGGGTTGTGCACTTCCTGGAAAGACTTCGACAGCGTTCAAGGAAAGCGTGAGTAATGAAGAGGCAGTTGGCTGGCAAACAGCATCTCTAACGTTTCCTGCCTCCTCCCCAGAAAAATAATCGATATCGGAGAGCTCCCAAACAGGCGCATTGCAGTCTGAAGCAAGAATGAGAAAGAAATACAGTGCGATCCCAAATTCCAATCAATGAGATGCTCGGGCCCTGTATTGGAATTTATCCTGCTATCAGGTGCTAAAAATGTAGCTTCTATTTTAGGTGAATGCTTGGGAAGGATGTGGTCTAAATGTGATGCCTGCTCCTCGCACAGAAGGTAGGAAGGATAGTAGCAGCAATGTCCCACACAGAGGATACAGATGGCTGTGCCCGGGGGTCCTGGCCAGACTACAACAGGTAGGCAGTGAGCAGGGTCACCAGGCCCCCCGGCTGCAAAGGCTACTCAGTGTCCCTGGGAGGCCAGCAGCACTGTACTGCTGGGCATGTGCTCCCTGGGGCTAGATATTTGTGACCGTAGGAGACCAACGGCTCATTCTGAACTCCCCTTTTGGTAATAAATACTTCATGGGCTTTTCTTTTTAATTTTATGGAGAAAGGGTCTTGCTATGTAGTTTAGGCTGGCCTTGAAGTCAGTGTGGTCCAGGTTGGTCTGAAATTCATGGCAAGTCTCCTGCTTCAGCCTCCCAAGGGCTTGGGTGCTTGGGTGTTCGGGTGATACAGTACTACAAGCGTGTGCTGCCACACTCAGCTTGCAATAAATATTTTGTAAAGCCCCATTCGCTAAGGCCAAATCATAGCTCATTTATGCTGCCCATATGCAATTGTAAAAAATAATATCTGAGCTTTAGAATAAGAAATACATAATAACATTCATTTCTGCCTGCAAAATCCAGACGGTTACACGAGAAGACGTATCCAAGCATAAAACGCGTGTAGCTGTTCTGACGGAGGCTGCTGCGTGTCCACTGCACAGAGGATTCAGAGGCACGTGAGGGGCTGGTTGTGGGGCTGGTGATGCTCTAGTCTGATAAGCAGCTCTCGGTACAAGTTTTGTCTTTTTAGTTTTTTTTTTGTTTTTGTTTGTTTGTTTTTGGCTTTTTGAGACAGGGTCTCGCTATGCGGTTCAGGTTGGCCTTGAGCTCACTTTTGTAGCCAAGACTGGTCTCGAACTCACACGATCCTCCTGCCTCAGCCTCCCGAGTGCTGGGATTACAGGCGTGCGCCACCACGCCCGGCTATCGGTACAAGTTTTGATGCAAACATGGTTGGATCCCACTCACACCAGCTGCCTGACCTAGCCCGGGTCCTCAGGGCAGAAAGCAGAGGAGCGGTAAGCAGGGCTGCGAGGCAGGGCGACAAGGCTTCCCCTCCATCGGGGTCTCACCGTTTCCACTGCACAAGTTTTGGAAACTGTGGTCACAGTCGCACAGCATAGCAAATGCAGCTATGCCCCTGAAGTTGTTCACTTAGAAACGGTTAAACCGGCTCATACTGTTGGGTAGATATCAGCATGATAAAGAATATCCTACCATCCCCCACACACAAAAAAAATAATCTTGTAAAACCCCTTTTTGTTTATGCATGAAATGGAGCCGGCTTTAGCTCGGAGCATTAACACTATGCAGCTTCTGTGCCTCGAACGGTTGGTGGAACACTTCAAAGCCGTGCAAACTATGCAAACGATTCCTGAGTGTGCACCGGGCAGGATGCCTAGCGTCACTGGCCAGCCTCACTTGGTGCCTTTATTGTGACAAGCGTCCTCAGAAAAGGAGTGTCACCCTTCCTTCCTTGAGAACCGGAGACGCAGGAAGGGAGTCAGGAAGCCGTCCGGGCTCTGGCCAAGGGCGAGCTGCGGTCCTTGTGGGACTCGGGTGCTCAGCAAAGGACTCAGCAGACGTCGTGGGTGGACAGGGAGGGTGGGAGACGGGTCAGGGAGCAAGAAGGGTAGAAGCTGGCCTGTGAGAGCCGCTCCAGGTCGGCACCAAGCGCCTTCGCTCCTGGGAGTCATTGCAGGCCTCTGCCAGACGGTGGCGCTAGACAGCCTCGCACACTAACGCAGAAGTCCGGATCCGCTGCTGCCCTGGAGCCGAGCTCCCAGCAGGGCTGTCCCAGGGTCCCTCCTTGCAGTGTCCCGGGACTTCCGCGGACCTGGGAGCACTCAGCGGCAGCCCTGACCGCGCCCTGGTTTATGCACCGACTGGAGGGCTCCTACTGACAGGTGCTGAGCTCACGACCGGACTTGGAGCTACAGGGCTCCAAGCGGCGGGCACCGGAACTTATCCCGAGGGGCCGGGCTACCTGACTGACGCCAGGAATGCTGCGGGCTGACCGGGAACCCCTTCAGCTTCTTGGGATGTTCTTTCTTTCTTTCTTTCTTTCTTTCTTTCTTTCTTTCTTTCTTTTCTTTCTTTCTTTCTTTCTTTCTTTCTTTCTTTTCTTTCCTTTCTTTTTCTGCCTCTCTAGGATCTGTGCTGACCTCTGGGAGACCTTAGCCCCCGCAGCCGAAGTGAATATCTCCGTGATTTCCCCTCGCCCCCTTCTTCGTGAGCCCACCCAGACCAGTCCTTCCCCGGAGAAACCTTACGATGCTGCCCCCGGGACTACTACTAATACTACTTTGGACTTCCCGACCATCTGAGCCGTCCCAGGACTTCCGGGGACTCTACTGTCTGCCACTCGCCCCCTCCTCTATCCGCGATCCTGGCAGGCAGGGGAGCCTTTACCCTAGGCCCGCCAGCCCTGTAATTAAAGCGCTCCTGGTGCCAGGCGCTCATAATTAGGACAGCTGTCCTCTTTCCTCACCTGGCACAGCCCCGCACTGGCCCTCACCCCACCTGCTCAGGCAGGGGTTATTGTGATCCCCACTCTGCAGATGTGGAAGTGGGAGGCCCCATCATCCACCTGGAATGCGGTAGAACCGGGCCTGCACCCCAGGCCCTCCAGCCGGGAGCCACAGCGCCCTCATCCAACACCTGCCCTGGGCTCCCGGGGTGACCGCCTCCTCAAATCATACTCTTTGGGAGCGCTGTGTCCAGAGTGCTAAAGCTGTTCCTTAAAAAAAAAAAAAAGGCAAGATGTTTGCACTTTCTCCCAAAGTAGGTAAATATAGCTTCACACTCCCGCAGCAGTCTTAAGACTTGCAAGGTGTGGACAAGACGCTCAGAGCTGGTATTATGTTTTGGGGACACTGCAGGGGGTGGAAGGGCAGCAGAGAGGGTACAGCTGGGTCCCTGGGCAGGGAAGGGAGTCAGAGAGGTCAGTGAGGGACGGCCTGCCGGCTTCACTCCCGTGTAGGCCTGGCAGCATCGGACAATCATAAAAGTTACAAGATGCTCAGAAGCAGGTACTCAGGTCCAAAGGCAGTGAAATGGGATCTCAATGGCCAAGGTAAGCTGGTAGGAAATCAAAGAAAGACTCCCCAGGTTCTTGGAGCCAGAGGCCATGAGCCTGAAAGTGAGGCTCCCAGAGTGAGGAGAGTCAGGGTCAGGGTCAAGGCCATGAGGCTGTCCATACCACACGCCAAGTGCCTGGCGCACTGATAGAGGCAGACGTAACCCCAGCATCAGGGGCAATGCATGAAGCCCCGAGGCAAAGCCAAAGAAAATGATGAGTCCATCAGGGCCCAGCAGGAAGGAAACGCACATGCAGGCTTGGGGCACGCAGGACATACGCACTCCAAGAAAGCTGATTCGAAGCAGGCAGTGAAGACAGAAGTCGTGAACCCTCTCCATCAGTGCCAGCCCCGGTGATACAGGGGAAAAATGAAGTTCCCGACCTGAAAGATACTTGGACTGGTTCATGTTCTGTAAAACCCAGGAATGAATTTTAGGAACCAAACAGAGGTTAAGAATATTTATTGGGAAAGAAAGCTTCTGTCAAAGAGGGAGAAAGAAGAGGGGCCCTAGTGGGTTACCCCCAGAAACTGCCTTTTTTAGGGATTTTATAGGGCAAAAGCATGTGATGAAGCAGGCGTAAGGTGAAAACCGGGGGAACTCACTTAGGTGGGCATGAGGTGGGACAATACTATGGTCAACCAATGAGATTATAAGCACCATTGCTCAAATGAAATTGATTAAATTGGAATCAAATGGGGAAACAAGTCAGGTAGCAAGTGGGCATGATAAGAACAAGGTCTCTTCTGCTGGGGTTGGGCTAATGATGCTTTGGGGCTCTTTTAAGGTGACTGATACATATTTAGAATATCAATCCCTGATACATATCCTTAGGGAAGTATGTGGCTGCATTTGTTTGCTCTTTTGTCTGGAGGTCTGGCCCACATCCGGAATGTCTGCCTCTTCCAAAGTTGCAAAGTCATCTTGTCTTCCATATTGTCCTTAAGGGCCTAGCCCTGTTTGACTGCCTGTAACATTTCTATCTAATTTAGCTGCCTACAACACTGAGACAGTTTTCTCCTCATCTCCTCCCTGCTGGTAGGTAAGGCTGTTAGCCCGGCCTTAAGGGTCAGCAGCAGGGATATAAAGTTTCAGTAGCTATCGCCCAGGGGTGGCTATGCTCCCGCATACACTGAGGGAGCACCAACCTCCTAATACTGGGTCCAGTTACTTCTCTTCTGGGCAAACGTCAGGTTGCAACGAACCAGAGAATCTTTTTTTTTTTTTTTTTGGTGGGACCAGGGTTCAAACTCACGACCTTACACTTGCCAGGCAGGCACTTGTGCCACAGAGCTATCTCCCCAGCCCCAAACCAGAGAATCTTGAACAAGCAAATGACAGGAAGCTATGGCCCGGAACAGTCTCCAGCACTCCTGGGCTTGTGTTGTGCACTGCCCTAACCTTGAGGAAACAATATCGAGGGGACCTTTTGACAGGTGAAAAGGTCCTGGGTGCTCTGCCCTGCTGAATGGGGCCAGTGCCCTTCTAGAAGAGGCCTGAGGGTATGGGTTTGCCCCCTCCTCTACACAACAGTGCAGACCAAACAACCTTTGAAGCACACAACAAGACCCCCTGCACACCACATCTGCCGGCACCTTGGCCTTAGATATCCCTCTACAGTTGTAAGCAGTAGGTTTCATTTTTTATAAACCATCTGCTCTTGGATATTTTGTTGTAGCAGCCTCCACAAACCAAGATAACGCGGTAGTAAGAGCTTAGTGCTGTCTAACTGAACCTTTGGGGTTATTTACCCATTTTGATCTAAAATGCTCTCCTGAACCTTACGTGTTTGGAAGGTGGTCACACTAAGAGGCTGGTGGGCGGTGCCATCTGATTGCTGGGAGTGGGATTTGATTGGAGATGGATCACTGGGGGTGTGGCCTGGAAAGGTTTGTCTCCTCCCCTTTTCCACCCTCCAGGGCTCTCGGCTTCCCGACCACCATGTCCAGAACAACGATCCAAAAACTCTCTGCTTCTCAGTCACCACGCATGAGCAGCTCACTTGTGCCTGGGCCCCTCTGCCTCCCTACCTTGGAGCCAGGTGACTATGGGCTACACGCTCTGCAATCGGTAAACCGTGAGCCAAAATAACCCTCTCCTCCGGTTACTTGTGAGGGTTGGACACTGTGTCTCGGAGAAAAGAAAGTGCTTGAGGCATATACATGAGCACGACAGAAGAGCAGGCCCTGTGCTTAGCTGCTGGATCTCCAAACTGGAAATCCTCCTGGGAGAATAGCGCAATCTACACAACGCTTCCAGAGAAGTGGAGCCCTTCCTGGTGCTGAAAGGCGATCTGAGCGTGCACGAGGATTCCTCAGTGCTTTCATTACTTTTTTCTTTTATTTTTTATTTACTTTTTTTCTTGTTTCAGAACTTCGTTTATTTATTTTTATGGCCAGCTCAGCCTGCCCTTAGGGCAGGGCTGGCGCAGCATATGGTGCCGGGGATCGAACCGCGGTCCCTGCAGCCACCCAAGCTTTCCTAAGCAGGCGCTTTAGACCACTGAGCCATCCTGCCAGGCCCTCATTGCTTTTTTCTAATAATTTTGATTCCATATTAAATAAATGACATAGGGAAAAGCTGACCTACACTATCAGTACCCCCAGTTGAATGTGTTTATTTATTTGTTCAAGTTCATTTCCTATTCATCTTATGGACATGTATCATTTTTACGGAGCCATAATCATAGTATATATAATATGTTGTATGTTTTTCTGTCAGTTAAAATTAAATCAGAAGCTGGCCTGGCAGGATGGCTCAGTGGTCTAAAGTGCCTGCTTAGGAAAGCTCATGCAGCTGCAGGGACCACGGTTTGATCCCCGGCACCACATGCTGCGCCAGCCCTGCCCTCAGGGCAGGCTGAGCCGGCCATAAAAATAAATAAATAAACAAACAAAAGTTCTGAAACAAGAATAAAATAAAATAATTCTTTAAAAAAAAAATTAAATCAGAAGCTTTCTAGGCTGCACCATCTTTGTAACCGTCAGTGGCTCTGTCTATCTCTCTAAAATGGACTTCTAGGTCACTTTCAGATTTTCCCCGTTGGACCCAATTTGGTGATGATCACACTTACACATCACTCTCATTGCCCCGTGGAATCAGAGCCCAGAAGCCTAAGGGATGCAGAGTGAGGGGCTGGGGGATTTCCAGCGATTCTCCCTGCGCGCCGCACGCTAGGCAAGTGTAAAGAGAAGCGGGGGTGGAGCGCAAGAGAAACGGAAGTTGCTATGTTTATCCCACAGCGGCTCGGAAGCTGTGGGCATCATCTTTTGTACAGAGCGGTGAATGAGCAGAAGTGGAAAGATTTTAGGAGCCTGAGGTCAAAGGAGTGTCCCTTCCAGGGCGGCCTGAAATCCACAGAGGCCCAGGGCATAAGCTAAGCCACCGTCCCACAGGTCCCAGCCTGGGGACTTGCTGATGCTGCACGGGGTAGACCCGGTGCCTGGCAGACGACTCTGAGAGCTGACCGGGGGCTCAGGGGCAGGGGCTCTGAGCTGTCCTTCATGACTGCGACCACTCCATGAATCTGGAGTCTACACTGACACTCGGAGACTCCAGACTTCTCCAAGTCCAATCTATGCCGTGTTCATGCAATGCTTTCGTAGGCCCAGGGGCCTGGCTGACAGTTGGACCCTGGAGATCCAGACAGCGAAGGACATCTGGCAGGGGTTTCTATAAGGACCCTGGAGGCCATGACTCAGCAGGCTCCATTTGGGGCTTTCAGCTCAATTTTGGAACCTCTGTGCTCCCAACTTTAAAAACCCCAACTCCTGGTCCACAAACCGCCATCTCAGAATCACCTGCTTTCGTAGGGTGAGACAACACTGATACTGATAGCGTCTCTGTCCAGCTGTCCCCTCTGCTTCGTATCTTTTCCTTGGCCAATGCCTGTGTGTTCAGGGGTGGCTGCCAGCAGAGAAGTGGGGTAGAAGGCTGAGCCCCAAGATCACAGAGCCCCAAGTGGGCAGGTAGCCGGGGGTCCTGCAGCAAACAAGAAGCCTGACATTTGCATGGACAGGGAGAAATTGGCCTCTTCCTTGTATTGACCCCTCGGAAATCTAGCATTTCCTTCCCCTTCCGAATCCGAGCCAAAAATAAACAAGTAAAGCCAAGGTCACATTAGCAGTGTCTGTGACACTGCAGCTCATGTTTTACAGCTCTTGGGAAGGCATACAGGCGTCTGCACTGAGGCCTACACGTGTGGGACTGCATGTGACACTGGTAACAATGCGCATGCATGAAGCAAGCACATTACTAACACGATTTTGCTTTAATCACTTTTTAATATGTGATTTTCTTTTATGTTTTTGTTATCATTTATGCATTGAAAAATCTTCTTTGAGAACAGGTTAGATTTCACCTCAGTTGGGCGTGGCGGTGCACACCTGTAATCCCAGCACTTGGGAGGCTGAGGCAGGAGGACTGGTGAGAGTCTGCAACCAGCCTGGGCTACAAAAATGAGCTCAAGGGCAGCCTGGACTGCATAATGAGACCCTGTCTCAAAAAGACCAAAATTAAAAAATATATATATATATATCACCTCACTGACAGGGCATTGATCTTGACAGGTGACTGGTAATGCACCAGTGTTGACAGCTAAACACAGGGCTGTGTGCGCTGTGAGTATAGGTGTCCCAGTGTCCCCAGGACTGGCCCTAGGATGCCTGAAAATGCCCCAATCCACAATGCTGTCCTTACATAAAAATGTCCAATGTGTACACATAGAACCTGCAAACATCCTTCGTGCTTTAAATCATCTAGTAACTAAGGATCAGTTGGTAATTCCAAACGCGATGTAAGTTCTGTGTCATTATGGGTCTGGATTACTCAGAGAATAACTGCAAGAAAAAGCTTGTACATGCTCAGCGCAGACACATTCATAGTTTTCAAGCTGCCTCCACCTACCACAGGCTGAACACACACCACAGAGAGCCAACCGTACACTACAAACAGGATCTTGAAAAGATGCCTTGATTTTACTCCCTGTTTTAAGTGTGTCTGTCAGCCAGGAAGGGGAGGATTCTGGGAGCAGGGCAACACTTCATGAGTAAAAAGCTTTTCAGTCCAGTGTAGCCACAGGCTTTCCAGCTAGGATTGTCCTAGAAAAAAACATCGCCAGCAAACCTAGCACAGACCCAGGAAATACCCCCCCCCCTGCATCCCACCCCTCTGGGGGGGCTTTGTACTATTCATCCACATCACAAAGAGGAGCGAGAGGTGCCCACCCCATTAGGTTCCAAGTGAGGAGGAAGTACTAGCACAGGAAAGCTTTTGGGAGGAAGCGGGTGCATAGTGCAGTCCACCCCTGCCCACAGAGCTGGGGAAGGATGGGCCCAGGGTCTGACAGGGCCAACAAATGCCCAGTGCTGCCACTGTCTGTACCACAGATAGGCCAGGGCTCCACATCTGGAGGGAAGGGGTCGGTGTCCCTGTCCGTATTCATGACCCTCGCAAGGCTAAGACAGAATAGCTGCGCACACTGGACACAGGTCCAGTCGCCGGAAACAGAGACGAGAGTGGCGCCAGCTCTTAGAGAGAGAAAGAGAGAGAGACAGAGACGAAGAAATTCTGTGCTAGGCTAAGGGTGGGAACGTCTCAATTCCTTCCAGATACCTGTTGCAAGTAAAGCCCAGGCTCGGAGAAAGGCTGGGGGTGGGGTGCTCACTTCTCAACTTCCGACTTCCGTGGACTTTGCCAGGAAGATCCCCAGTATGCCACACTTCCAGGGGCGGGTCCTTTAAGAAAGAGGAGGCGTGACCCATCCGCAATGGTGCCCCAGGGCGGGGCAGACCACAGTGTATCATCTGGCACCAAGCTTCAGGGACAGTTCTTAGCTGTCCTGGTCTCCACCTCTCCGCTCCTGGCAGAGGAGTGGTCAAAAAGCCATTAAAGCAAGCGCGTCTGGGCCTGCGTGGGAGCTCACAGTTCTGTGACGCTGAGTTCTGCTGCTGCTCTGTAGGCAGAGGGCACAACCCAATTCTCTGGGTAACAAATACTGTAAAATTGGAGCTCAGCCACCCTTGCCTGGCCACCAGACTTGGCATCCCTGGTCTGCCCCGCCACCTCCAGTCCCCAGGCCAGGGTCCCAGGCTCCCCTTCCAGGACTGCACAGAACCTGGCTGTGGGTATTATTCTCATTGCCCTGAGGCCCCCACCGTGAGGTCCCAGGCACACATCCATAGAGACAGTCCACGTGAGCCTTGAGGACCACACTGACCCCTATGTCATCTCCCCTACCCCTCCCCACACCTGGGCCCCATGGGGCCCCTGAGATGAGTCATGGGTGTTCAGGGTGGCAGGGGCTGGGCTTGATATGCCAGCCACAGCACCATGACCTTGCCAGGTAAGACTGCAGGCAGAGGCTGGACTACACACCGGTCACATCCCACAGATGACACTGTAGCCACGGCAGTGGTACAAAAGGGAACTCTCCCCTGAGTATTTCTACCAACTGTCTCCATTTTGTTCTCAGAAAGATGAACTTCTAATGCAAAACTCTGCTGACATTCCCCCTCCCCCTCCCTCTTCCTCCCCCTCCCCCTTCCCCCTCCCCTTTCCCTTCTCCCTCCCTCTCTTCCTCTGGAGATTTGAGAAAATAATTCTAACCAGCCCTGGGAAACCTCCCATCAGAGGGCCAAGAAGGAACCTGGGCTTGTGGCTCACGCCTGTAATCCCAGCATTTGGGAAGCTGCAGCAGGCAGATTGGTGTAAGTTCAAGACCAGTCTGGGCTACAAAAGTGAGCTCAAGGACAGCCTCAACTGCATATTGAGACCCTGTCTCTAAAAGACAACACCACCCCCCAAAAAAGAAAAAGAAAAGAAGAAGGCTACAAACAGATGGGGCCCTGGCCATGTTCTGGGACAGAAAAGTTGGAGACCTGAGTTCTCAAGATGCAGAATTGGAAAGAGTGAGGTCCTGAGCACTAGCTAATGTATGAGTTTTCAACAAAACGCTGAAAAGCAGAGCAGGTTGCAAATAAGACTTGGGCTGAAATAGAGACTGAGAAGTCACGGGCCTGGCCAGAAGACAGGGAAATACCAAAGGAAATACATGAGGTGACGCACATAAAAACTAAAAATCCAAGGGCCGACCAGATAGTTCAGAGGTGGCAAGGCTGAGGGTTCGATTCCGGGCAAGCTGTGCTAGCCCCGCCCCTGGGGCAACTGCGATTGGGCGTGGTGGCATGTACCTGTAATCCCCATGCTTGAGAGACTGAAAACAGGATCACTATGGGTTGTCCATGTAGTGAGGCCCTGTAGAAACTGTACTAAATAAATAAAAATAAATAAATAAATAAAAACTAAAAATCTGGTAAAGGGCTAGTCAAGTAGCTCAACAGATTAAAGCACCTGCAAGCAGGAGCAGGGGCCAGGGGTGCAAGCCCCAGGCCTGCTGAACTGGCTCCACCCCCTGGGGGCGCACTGAGCTGGAAATTGAGACTAGGCATGGTAGCACACTCCTGTAATCCCAGCTCTTGGGAGGCTGTAGACAGGCGGATCACTACAAGTCCGATCTAGTAGGGAGACCCTGTACATCCTGTAGGCCCTTCCCTAAAAAAAAAAAAAAAAAAAAAAAAAAAAAAAAAAATCTGATAAAATAATTGAGCTCTATGTTAGCACCAGAAGATATCAGAGACAGACCTACAAAAATCACAAGCCAAATGTGAAGAGTGAGTTTTCTAAACTCTGGGACGATAAAAAAGAAATGATCAGTGAAACCAGCAGGCAGGAACTCCTGAGGTGACCTGGACTTGGAAGGAGCAAAACTGAATCCTGCGTGCAGGATGTGTGATCCATATGCAGCTTGGAGTTCCAGTCCTCCAAAGAACTGCACATGATAATAACCTGCAGCCCAGATACTTAAGTAAGTCACACTCATGTTCAAATCTCTACACAGCTCCTGTTTTCGGCCTTCCCAGGGCTGAGATTCCGGGTGCGCGCCACCACACCCTGACTCAGTCATCAGCTGAGCATGTTCCGAGTCCCTGCGCTTGCCAAAGCAGGCGCTTAGTCACTGAGCTGTCTCGAAGGCCTTCTGTCACCTGTTAGCATCCTCCTAAGGCAGTGCAAGCAGAGCACTGGACAGTGTATCTGGGGACAGTATCAGCACCTCAAGAGGGCTCAGTGAATACAAACAAGCCCCGGAGCACGAACAAGAGACTTTGTACATGTGAAGGTCACAGGGAAAGTTCTTATAAGTGCTTGAGAGCGAAAAGGAAGCTTGAAAGGAAGAAACCTATTCATCTGCAACTTCACCCATTAAGTGCTAGAAGAATACAAGTCAGCTATTAGTTTTGAGAAAATGGAGCAGTTAATCATGATTATGGACTCAGCAAACTGCTCTCCGTGTGTAAAAACAACAAAGAAGCAGCCTCAGCCCTCCTGCAGCGTAGAAAGCTCATCTTCTCTATATCTTTTAGCTATTTGTCTGCTTATGATTTTATTGATTAAGTGACTGATTGATTGCAGTGTGCAGATTGAACCCCAGACTCTGGGTATACATGAGCCAAGTGATTTACCACTAAGTTGGGCCCGGAGCCCTTCTTAAAATTTGTGTTTTGAGGGCCCAGCAGGATGCTCAGTGGTCTAAAGCGCGTGCAGGCGGCTGCAAGGACCTGGGTTCGATCCCCGGCACCACATGCTGTGCCAGCCCCGCCCTCAGGGCAGGCTGAGCCGGCCATAAAAATAAATAAACAAAATTTGTGTTTTGAGACAGGGTCTTGCTGAGCTGCCCCCCCCAACATGCTATTCCTTGCTTCAGCCCCCCGAGTTGCTGGGATTACAGGCGAGCATCACCCTAGATCCTGGGGTGCTTTTGTTTGTTTGTTTGCTTTTGTTTTTTTGTGGGACTGGCGTTTGGATTCTATGGTTTTTTTGAGACAAATTCTGTGTTCATCAGCTTTCTATTGAGCAGGACTTTCAAAATCAAAACCATACAAATATCATAAGGATTTTTCCAAAAGCCAAGATACAGCACAAATAAAGAATTTTAACAAAGTCTAATTTGTGTCGTAAAAGGATGGACAGTGAACTTTAAAACTGACCATCTTTCCCTCTCAAAAAGAAGGTGTAGCTGGAAAAGAATCAGCCTTGGCAACTGGAGACCAAGAAGCCCAGCCCCAAGCAGCCGTCCCTTCTCGCCTCCTCTGCCCTCCCTGTTCATCTGCCTCGGTGGTTACTCACCGGGCAGGTAAGGCAAGGACGATGGGCTGGTGGGTGGCCTTTTTAACCTCTAGTTGCCAAGGCTGATCATTTTCTGCCTCCATCTTATCTGGTGGGAAACAGTGTTACATGTGGCACCAAAGCCTGAAGAATAGCTGCAAATATTACAAAATAGAGCGGGCTGTAACTGCAGAGAATGGCAACAAAAATAGCCAAGGCGGGCCTCGGACACGTGTGGCGGTGCTCCTGTCTCAGCTTCCTGAGCGGCGGCACTCCAAGGATGCTCTACCACGCCTGGCTCCTGACTGCTGCTCTGGATAAGTCCCATTATCCAGACTAATGCAACACAATGGGTTGCTGGCTCGTGGCATGCTGTAATGCAGGTGGCAGGAAGGAAATGGGGACAAGGATTAGTCACCAGCCTCAGCCAGATGCAGCAAGAAATATTACTCAGCCTCACCCGCAAGATGAAGAGGACAGGAGTTTTGATGCACACCTGTACCCTGGACACCAGGTCTGAATCCTCCTCCCTCCCACATGGAGAAGGCAGCTCCTTCCGCACCACTGTTCTGTTAGTCAGACTTCCGGCAGGAAGGCACACGCCATTCAGTGTTTCAAATAGGAAACCTGGGAAGCCAGAACGCACCACCCCCAATAGGAAGGACTGCTGAGCTGCACACAGCGAGGAAGAGGCAGCTGCAGGAAACCTTCCTGTCCTAGAAGCAGGACTCAGATTTGCAAAGACAATATTGTCCTGTCCCCTGTCACCCAGGGAGAACAAACTGAATGGCAGAAGAGGGCTCTGGACCCTGCGTGCCTGCAGATGGTGCCGGATCTCCTGGGCCCTCTCTTTGCTTCCTCCAAGTTGCTGTCTCTGGAGATTCAAAGTCTTTTCCTTTGCTTTCTCACATGTCTCAAAGTGTGCTGTTCTTTGTTGAAGCTGCTATTGATGCCTGCATTCACAGTTCCCTCTCTGAGAAGAACTCACTCCTGGGAGCTGCCCCTGCAGAGGCAGATACACATGTTCAGGAACCCGCTCGCCTTTCTCTTTCGTCTTTAGCTGCAGGCTCTCTTCTGACCAGGAGTTGCTCTTTGCAGGGAGTCAGATTTTTACAGGCTTCCTGAAAGGTCCAGGCAAGCAGAGGTCAAAGGACACTGATGACACTGATGTTTGGCTTTTGGGAGATGATAGGCAGAAGCTGCAGGAAGCCGCTGAGGACCCTGTGTGCTGTCTACTGGGCAGGGCTCACCCTGAAGCTATGCAGAGCCAGGGATCCCCATAGGCCCGTCCCCCCTTAGAGTAGCATCTACGCACTGCCTTTCTTCCACCTTCTTAATCCAACACGAATTTTTCTCCCTGGCAGTATCTAAGCCAGAACCCTGATGGCAATGGATTTGGAGAAATCAATGTTCAGAAAGTGTCAGATCATGATGATGATGGTATGATGAGAGAGGTGTTCTAGGGCACAGGAGGACAGACCATAGAGAAGACCATAGAGAGCAGCGCAGTGGATCCTCCTTTCCCATGGTTGTTATGTTGTGCACAGTTGGCACAGCCCTGAACCAGAAAACACTGAGCCTCTGCCTGCAGGGAAGATGCAGGGTGAGGTCTCAGGAGCCTCTGATCACAGCATTTTCACCAGCGGCTCCACACTTGGCTTTACGTGTGTTTCTCGTTGGTGATCTTTCAGTGATTCCCATTACACTCCAGGCCTCCGGCACTGTAACCCAGCCCAGCCCAGCATTCCTACCATACGTATTTTCTCTCTAAGGTGCATTGCACCTTTTCCCACTCAGGAGTGCTGGACAGTACAATGCTTGGGAACATCTTAAACACCAAAATCACTGACAAAAGACACAAAAATGTGAAAGAGGCACTACAGAGGCCCCACGAGGGACCGTTATTTACAACCTGAGAGCTAAAGCCAGAAGATAGAACAAAGTCTCAGGTGGTGACGCACACCTATAGTCTTAGCACCGTGAGAGGCCGAGGCAGGGAGATCACAAGTTCTATACCAGTCAGGGTAATTTATGGACTTCATGAAAGCTTGCCACGAAATACAAGCAAACAAAACCCCATAGTGCAGAATCCCTGGGTCTGCTTCTCAATACAAAACACAAAGGCAGACGGCGGCAGGTAAAATGCTAGCATGCTGGGAGGCTGAGGCAGGAAGATCACAAGTGCAAGCAATCCTGGCCTGGACAAGTTGGTGATATTCTGTCTCAAGAAAAACTTTTCAAAGGTGTTGCGATGTAGCTCAGGCCCTGGATTCACACAGACACACAGAGACACACACCGAAGCAGGCTGAGCACTGCTCAACCTCAGCAACTCTGAATTCGCACCGCTTGGTGTGTCCATGTGTGACTACAAAGGTGCCATGAGTCGTGGTGGCGTTTGAGGCTAGAAACAAATTTTACTGGGGTGAGTTTGTAAGTACAGAGCCCTGAAGTAATAAGGATCAACTTGACACACGCTGGAGAAAACACGAAAGAAAGAGAGCGCAAAATGGGAAACAGAAGTCAAGCGCACAGGCTGGGAACGCAGCTCAGCAGCACAGGCCCCTCCCTGCCCGGCACGTGCAACCTCCTGAGGTTGATTCCTAGTACAAAAAAAATTTCCAAATCCAATGCACATTTAAAATTCTCAGCATCATTAAGTTGTATTGGTTTATTGAAGAGAGTAATTAATGCTCGCAATTTTTATTTGGACCCGTGTTGCATGTCTGTATCTGGTAATCTGAGCAACTATTTTGAGGACAACACTGTGCAATATAACAACCATTGCCGAATACCTATCATCTTGTTTTTTAAAATTCTACGTCATTTCTAATTAATTTTTTAGTATTGTAAAATTCTATTTAAAAGAAAATCATAAAAATTTCAGGTTTTTGCCGGGCGTGGTAGCGCACGCCTGTAATCCCAGCACTTGGGAGGCTGAGGCAGGAGGATCGGTACAAGTTCGAGACCAGCCTGGGTTACCAAAGTGAGCTCAAGGCTAGCCTGAACTGCATAGTGAGAACCTGTCTCAAAAAGACAAAAAAAGCCGGGCATGGTGGCGCATGCCTGTAATCCCAGCACTTGGAAGGCTGAGGCAGGAGGATCGTTGAGAGTTCGAGACCAGCCTGGGCTACAAAAGTGAGCTCAAGGCCAGCCTAAACTTCATAGCAAGACCCTGTCTCAAAAAGACAAAAAAAAAAAAATTCAGGTTTTTTTTAATAAACTAAAAAAAAAAAAGATGCAAGACCAGGTATGGTGGGCACAGGTATAACCCCAGAACTTTGGAAATTGCAAATTTAAGGCCAGGCCATGCTACCCAGTGAGTTCATGAACAGCCTGAATTACATAATGAGACCCTGGATCAAAAATTTTAAAAAGCAAATAACTGAGGCAGCAGCAACATTTATCAGAGTCTCAGACTAGATTAGGTTAGAGCTGAAGAGATGAGGACGTGACCCAGGTGTTCCTCCCAAGAGAAAGGCCACCCTGTGTCTGCACGGAGACCTGTCCACAAATGTTCACGACCGCTTGCCTCGTGCTGCTGGCCCAGCCCTGGAAATGTGCCAGTACCACACAGCAGGGGATAAGATATCCAGAGGACACAGCCCAGGAATCAGAACAGAACAGTGGGGACAAATCCCAGCCCAGCTCGACAGACGACAGACAGTAATGGGCAGAGTGTGTGCAACTCCATGAGTCCAGGGCTCTAGAAAACACAGACTGCCTTGCCAGAAAGCAAGTGAATAGTCACCTTGGGCCACAGGTTGGTGAGAAGGAGGCCAGAAACAGTGAGGCCCATGGATGTGTGAGGTTTTTAGAATTGTGGATGTCAAAACTCAACCCAGTGTACACTTCAAATATGAGTAATTTATTGTATGCCAATTATATCTTGACCAATTTGGGGAAATATAAATAAATAAATAAATAAATAAGCACAGTAACCCATTATTTTAACATACAAGGAAAAAATCACTTAGCATCGCAGGACAATGTCTCATTGCCATACCAACACAAAACACAAATGACCCATACCAGTAAGTGCAATGAGCCTTACATATAAAGAACATAACAGCTTTGTAAAACAATTTGAATCTTTTTTTTTTTTTGGTGGGACTGAGGTTCAAACTCACGACCTTGCACTTGCCAGGCAGGCACTTGTGCCATGGAGCTATCTCCCCAGCCCCTGAATCTTTGAAATATTTGCAAGAATCCAGTTGAATCAGTAAGAAGATACACTGCTCAGATGGGAAGATGGAAGAGGGGGCAGACTGCCGGTGATGGTGGACCCTTTAGAGCTTTCTAGAATACAAACAGCCCACTGCAGCACACATGCCATAGGTTCGCCCCCACTGCAAAGAGGCTTTGATATTTGCTCCCTCAGAGACTGAGGTCCTCATTCCCTGAGTGGCTGCATGTCGGCCCACTTGGCTGTTGGCTGACCCGTCTCTCGGAAGTGTCCCTGCCTGGAGAAAGCCACCTCTGCCTGCATGGCACTGCCTCTTTTGTGCAGTTCGTGTCTAATGACTGCTGGTCAATGGCAGGCAGAAGCTTTTCAAAGTTCTCTTGCCATGGAGGACAACTATGAAGTTCTAGTCCCACTCTAGACAACCCCTTGGGATCAGCAGCTCTCGTGGTAGACTTCACCACAAGTCAGCTATTTGCTCTGCTCTGCTCCTCTCCCTCAGGCCCAAGACGGCAATACCAAGGGCTCTCCCTAGGACATCCACTACTACAAAGCTCCTTCTAAGGCTGCTCCTCTGGGAACCTGACCTGTATCCCAAAAGTAAGAATGTCAGTTATATTCAAATTGCAGTGTATGCTTATTCCAAATGCTCACTGGAGTAAAGGTGAAATTATTTTATTAAATAAAAATAGCCAAGAAATTAGGAAGTAGGCAGGGTGAGAACAACTAAGGAAAAAGAAGTTAAATTTTATCATAACCAGGCATAGTGATATTATAATCTCAGCATTCAGGAAACTGAGACAGGAGGATTTCTGTGAATTTGAGGCCATCCTGGGCTCCATAGTGAGTTCAACCCAGCCTGAAGTACATAGCAAGATCCTGTCTAAAAACACAAAGAAATCAAAATGTTTTATAAAGCTGTAACAATTCAAACTGTATACTAAGAGCATGATACTGGAAAGCCAAGGGAGCAGAGGGCAGAACACTGCAGCACCATGGACAACTTCCTGGCATGACCTCTCAGTCATGGCCTCTACTTCCTCAACTCTTTGGGTCCTGCCACTTCTCTAGAGAAACCCATTCCTTAGACCCTTTTCGCAGGAGTTGTTCGTTCTCTCATCCGGACGCCAATAGCGGTATCATGGTTTAGCTCTACAGTATCCTCCAAAAGTCTCATTCTGAGCAGGGGTGGAACTTCAGAAAATGTTCCAATCACAGAAGCAGCTTCATCTGCTAGTGAATGTGCTGCTGAAATATGCCGTCAGGAGATGAGGCCTGGTCGGAATGGGCAGGTCACTGGGTCAGGACCTGGAAGAGGGTGCTCTTATCCCTGCGTCCTCTCCTCTCTCTCTCTCTCTCTCTCTCTCTCTCTCTCTCTCTACTTCCAGGCTGCCATGCTGAGGCAGCAGAGAAGGGCCTGGCAAACTGACTGAGGAAATGGGCATGACCTGTCCAGTACAAGGTTCTTGGGCACAGGGATAGACCAGTTCCCAAAGCCCTTTGAACCAGTCGGAAAATGCCCCTTTCAATTCCTCTTCTTCTTTTTTAAAAATTATTTTATTTTTTATGTTATGGGCAGCTCAGCCTGCTCTGGGGGAGGGGCTGGAGCAGCATGTGGTCCTTGTGGTTGCCTAAGTGTGCTTGAGGTGGTGCTTTAGACCACTGAGCCATCTCACCAGCCCCCCTTTCAATTCTTCTTGAAAGAACTCAACCAGATTTTCTTTTTTTATAAATGTGTAAACTGTATGTATGTATGTATGTATGTATGTATGTATGTATTTATTTATTTATTTATTTTTATTATGGCCGGCTCAGCCTGCCCTGGGGGCGGGGCTGGCACTGCATGTGGTGCCGGGAATCGAACCGCGGTCCCTGTAGCCGCCTAAACTTTCCTAAGCAGGCGCTTTAGACCACTGAGTCAACCAGATTTTTGTCATGACGGCCTAAACCTGATATCAGCCTGAGAAATGGAAACAGGAAAGATGGCCGCCACCGCACTCCTGGCCATGGCGTCCTTTACCCAGTGGTCTGTTCCAACCTATCACGTCTACTTCTCCTATTTTTAATTGGCTTACCCTTGCCCTACAGAGCAAGTTTCTTCTCTTCTTATAACTTTAATAAATGTAAAACCTCCCTGCCTTTTGTATCTTGACCAGTTCTTTGTTCAGTATAGAAAGGACCTAGAGACCACCTCTAAGAGACGCCAGCACCTCCACTCCCAGAGACGATGCCCTCTTCCACCTCGCTGTCCAATGAACAGCCTGATGTGCTGTGCACAACCCTCACAGTCTGCACACACTGCTCTCCCCGCCTACCAACCCTCTCACCTTCACCTTGTGCTTGGGCAGCACCGAGTCCTGATCTGGCACATCTCTACCGTCCCTAGGATGTGCCCAAGGCTCTCTACATGGCAACAACTTCAGTGTTGGGGCCGCACCCAACCTGGCAGCTCTGCGTGCCGGAGGAGGGGAGAAGGGCTCCTTCCTGGCTGCAGCCTCACGCCTGTCACAGGGCAGGGCCCACGGCAGGCCTTGCACAGCATGCTCGGCAAGAGGCAGGACTGAGAGGAAAGCGCTGACTGGGTCGCAGTCCTGCCCACGCCACTTCCTCCCTGCGTGACTGTGGCTGATTGCCTGGCCTCTGGGGTGCGCGCCTGCTTCCCCTGGTGATGGCTGTCCTGCAGGGTGGCCATCAGGAGGAAATGAGAGTTCACCAGGCAGTGCGGAAGACAGTTCCTGGTGCACCGGGGGGGGG